>BDJD01004528.1:0-36205 GCA_002564525.1 Rosa multiflora
TTCAAAGACTAAATATTTTTACTTTTGACCAATGAATTCAAAGTTTCAAATGTGGAAAATTATTAGGTGGTCTCGGATCATACTACACGTAGTGGTCTGGGTTGATGTTATTGGCTCATACAATGTGTGTTTGTTTATGATTGGTCTGTTAATTTGATTTACCCTTTTTTTTTCACCCTGTGCATAATTCTCACAAAAATCGACTGATATAATTAATTTGGACTACCACATGACAGTGCTACACCGGAACCACATAATAATTACCCTTCAAATGGACTCCTTGGCACTAGGTCTGCAACATATGGCGCCGCAAGTTTTGGTAAAACAAGTCGCCAAGCAAAAAAACCAAAGTGTTAAAATGTAAAAAAGTAAAAAGGTAAAAACGAAGACAGGACGAGACGTGTTGTAAAAGCTATAATAAAGACTGTAAATCCCAGAATTCTATGTGACCGTACGAGGAAGCGAATAATCAAACTCAGCAAATCACCGCAGGCACAGACAGAAGGTCTCCCCCTAAAAATAGCTGCCGAACAAGACAGGGTCCCGGCGGGCCCCTCATGCTGACGCCACAATCGGTTGCGGTCCGGCGTTCCTGACGCCAGCGTACGACGGCTCCGTCGTCAGTATTCGACGTACATAGATGGTCCCTTTAAATTCGTTGAATTCCAAATCATATTTAATGATTAAATTACAAAACTTTCTCTCTGTTGAGGCTTTCAGGGCAGAATTGTGTCGGCAATGATATGATTTTTGGGCCTGGAATTTGCTGTGTCAAAGAGTAACCGAAAATCAAATTGAGCATTTCCAACTTTGATGCGTGGAAATTGCTTTTGTTATGGTTCTGTAACAAAAAAAATGTAAATCAAGGAAGGAGCTGGCTTTTTCTTTTTTTAAGCTGTCGCTTTCTTTTCCTACCCTCATTTCTGTTTTTTTGTTTCCATCTACTTCATTTTCATTGGCATTATATACACAAAAGCTCTTACTTCTCCCTCTTTTCTTTTTTTTCTTTTTTCGTTCTCTAGAGTTTTGGAGCCTCCTTTTGTCAGAGTTGAGCTGGTGTTTGTTGAGAAGGGTGGAAAGACTCATGAAGAGGCTAGTAAGTACGTTGCTTTTGATAATGGAATAGATTTTCGATTTTCATGATCTGGGTTTGTGTAGAGGACGTTTGAGTTTTGTGTGCTGATTGATTGGATATGGTGTGTAACAGGTAGGCATCCAACTGTGGTTCAACCTTTTCTTGTTGTTTTTTCTTATTTTCAGTTGGCGCTGGTTTTGGTTCTGGGATTTACTAGTGCATTACAATACGATGGAGAATGTGAAAACAAGAAGGCATTGAATCCCAGGCCACACAGTGTGTCGCTTTTGGAGTTTGGGGCAGTCGGAGATGGGAAAACATTGAACACAGTAGCTTTCCAAAATGCCGTTTTCTATGTCAAGTCATTTGCTGACAAGGGTGGTGCTCAGCTCTATGTTCCGCCTGGCCGGTGGCTCACTGGGAGCTTTAACCTCACCAGCCACCTCACGCTCTTCCTTGAGACCGGTGCAACTATTCTTGGATCCCAGGTTAAACCACTTAGCTGAATTAACTTGTGATATGCTAGCTGGTTTGTTCTAATGGAGTCATCAGTTTTAGTAATGTTTGTGATTCTATGGTCTTGTGCAGGACTATACTCACTGGGAAATTGAGGAACCCCTTCCTTCTTATGGTCGCGGGATTGATTTTCCAGGTTGGAGATATCGTAGCTTGATCAACGGTGATGATCTACACGATGTGGTGATAACAGGTGAGGATCTGTTCATACATAAATGTATAGTAGTTGTCTGATGAGATTATTGGAGCATATATTGTTTATGTTTAACTTTTCCACAATTGTGTGAAAGCAGGTGGTAATGGAACCATAGATGGACAGGGTGCTGTGTGGTGGGAGCAATTCAGCTCTCATTCGTTGAATTACAGCAGACCACATCTTGTGGAATTCACCAGATGTGATAATATCGTTATATCGAATCTGACTTTCTTGAACTCCCCGGCTTGGAACATTCATCCTACATATTGCAGGTACTGCTCGTGAGTTATGAGGTCAAAGTCACGTTTTCTTGTATGCTTGTGCAGTGTCTTATACGTTTCGTGCAATAATGCAGGTATGTGAAAGTCCAAAACTTAACTGTTCATGCTTCTCCTGCATCTCCATATACTAGCGGAATAGTCCCAGGTTCGTCACACTCTGCTTTCCAGACCTTTTAACTAATGCTGCTCTGTTGTTTTATGTTTTGACTGTATATACTTTTCTGACATGCTTGTTCTTCTATGAGATGGATATTGAAATTTAACATGTCTTAAATAATGTTCATACATAGTTGTATCTGAAAACTGTGAATAGCCTGGATTATTTGTGTTCTGTAATACGTCTATAATTTTGACTTTCAGATTCTTCTGAGCATGTTTGCATTGAGAACTGCAACATTAGTATGGGTCATGATGCAATTGTTCTTAAGAGCGGTTGGGATGAGTATGGAATCGCCTATGGCAAACCGACCAAAAGTGTACACATCCGGGCCGTCAACCTTCAATCTTCTTTAGGCTGCGGCCTGGCATTTGGGAGTGAGATGTCTGGAGGCATTTTAAACGTACTAGTAGAGCGGCTTCATCTGTCTAACTCATTCGTTGGCATTGAACTCAAGACAACCAGAGGAAGAGGAGGATATATGAAAGACATTGTTATATCGAATGTAGAAATGCACAACATTCACACAGCAATTCAGGTCACTGGTCAGAGTGGCTCTCATCCTGATGATAAGTTTGACCCTGATCAAGTTCCATTTGTTAAAGGAATCACCTTTGACAACATGGTCGGCAGTAATATTACATTTGCTGGGAATTTTTCTGGAATCTACGAATCACCTTTCACATCTATTTGTCTCTCAAATGTGTCATTCTCCATGACTGGGGATTCTTCTAGCTCATGGTTCTGTTCCGATGTGAAGGGGTTTTCCCAGAAGGTTTCTCCAGAACCATGTTCAGACCTCAAGGAATCATCTTTTAATGCTTCCTCATCTTGCTTCTTTTCCTTATACCCTTACAATTATGCTACAGATTTTTGAGATGCCAAAAGAAAAAAAGAAAAAAGAAAAAATCATCTATTCTGTACATCAGAGATACCAAGAGCTAGCTTGCACTTATACATTGATTTTTCCAATAAATCTCCAATTTATACAAACAAGCATGATCAATCAGTACCTTCCCATGAGATTAATCTTTTGAAGTGCTGTTGCAACTTGATAGTATATATGCTCATGTATTACAGCCCCATTACTCTTGATTCGTGTACAAGGAAATTTTGCAGATAGAACTTTGCTTCAATTGTTGATTTCTGAGTTTTTCTTTCAATATCTTTAGTTACAAACTTGCAATGTAATTACATTCATGTAATTTGTGATTTCTCCCAGATTAATCAATGATATTCATTGTGGCACTTTGAGGTTGTTGAAAGTGAGTTGTTTCTTACCTGGTCTTTCATTTTCTCAGCATCTGTACTTATCCAATTCTTTTTGTTCACAAAGCTTAGGAAAATTGACCATCTGCTAAAATTATAAAGTTTGGTAATGAACAGACCCCTGCATTGTGTGCTATTATTATTTCTGGCTTGCATCCCCGGCTGCTATTGTAGAAGGATCATATGTCATTGTTTAATATTCAGTTTGGTAGTATTCCTACTAGTATACGACATTATATCTTACTCATCTTAGCACATTTGTTTTGAACTTAAAGCATCAACCAGAAACAAGTATTCTGTAGCTTTAGCAGATACAGGTTAACTATAAACTTCTGTAATTATCACTAAAGTTTATTTTTATCTCATGTCCAAGTCGAACAAAGACTAGAAATTTACAACCCAAAGGCACTCGATGAAAATAACTACTTGAATTGTGAAAGTTGACCCGAAAAGAAAAGGAAGCTCAGGCAAGGCTGCAGCTATTCGTAAGCACCAGGACTTTCGAAGAGGTAAGCTTCAACTACTTTGTACATTCCCATTGCTCTTTCCTTGCCACCCCTGATCTCTTCTTCATTGATCTCAAAGTCACCAACAGCTTGGTACTCACTCATCATCTTACAAACACATCCTCCATTTGCAGAAGGTACAAACCTCACCTCATAAGCAATAGACTTAATCTTGTCCTCCAATACATCGCCTTCAATCAGCGTGTACTTGCACATCAAGTTTTCTACATCCAGGGTGTCTATTCTGTTCTTCATGTACTTGAAACGAGTACCTGCATAATATGAACACATGACCTGGTCAAAATCACAAAGCAATGACCATAATGTGATGATGATTTGAATTAGGTATGACTAATTGATACCCTCAGCAAAATTGATCTGTTTGATGCTTCCTGCTCCTCCATCGCCCTGAATGATTTCGATGCTCTTAATGGCCTGAGGCATGAGTCTTGGGATGAGGTTGTGGGAGTCGATGATCAAGGCCTTGAACAATCTTGCTGCATCTACCGGACTAGTAAACTCCTGGCTCAAATTGATGACACCCATGTTGATATATGTTGGCCTAAGCTTGCTGATGAAATTGACCAGAAGATCTGAGATATGTGGGGAGGTTGTTTAACAAAATCAGTATATATAGACTAAAAAGTTTAGGATTATGTGAACACTGAATTCACCATCCTGTGGTTTCAAAAGTGAGGCTTACAAGTATAGCTTGTTATTTTAAGTTGGAATGTTTCCATACAGTTTCCCTTGTTGGACCCTCTATACGTAGAAGTCATGGTACACAAAATTTGACCTCAGAAGCCATCTTTTTTCTTCTATTTCTTCTTCTTCTTCTTCTTCTTTTTTTTTTGCTACACTATTATTATTGTTTTTGTATGAGTAATAAATGCATGAAATCAACGGCTCAAAATTTCCGACTAATTTAGAAAGGGCCTCGAAGAAGTCCTTAATTTGTAGCTAACTGATGGATTTGTAACTTCATTTTATTATTTTATATCAACATTATTGGTGTTGTTATAGTTCTCAAGATAAATTATATGTAATGAACTAACTGTTCTTGTCGTTAGTCATTAGTTAGAAGCATCTAAATCATAAATCATTTCAAAAACTAAGTTGAATTTGACCTCAGAAGCCATCTTTTTTCTTCTTCTTCTTCTTCTTTTTTTTTTGCTACACTATTATTATTGTTTTTGTATGAGTAATAAATGCATGAAATCAACGGCTCAAAATTTCCTACTAATTTAGAAAAGGCCTCGAAGAAGTCCTTAATTTGTAGCTAACTGATGGATTTGTAGCTTCATTTTATTATTTTATATCAACATTATTGGTGTTGTTATAGTTCTCAAGATAAATTAGAGCATCTCCAACAGTGATACTTATATTCATAGCTAAAAGTAGCTAAAAGTGAAATATAGCTAGTTAGTTATTAAGTTATGCTCCAGCAGAAATCCTAAATCTCAAGTTAAATTTAGGTTTTAGTTAAATTTTCTCTCATCCTAGCTAAATATAGCTAGAGTGTTTAGCTAAAGCTAAATTTAGGTATTGGATAGCTATTCTATTGGAGATAGATTTTATCCTAATATTTGTTAAATTTCAAAAAAAAATTAAAATAGCTACTCTCTTGGAGATGCCCTTAGTACGTTAAATTATGAGCAATAACATTTGTTTGAGGACGGATATGTTGGAATGAGAATTTGGGAAGTTAATGCACCAACTTGTTCAATATAGACAAGATGAATTCCGTTACGGGACAAAAATTCGTCAGCAAAAGGCAAAAGCTATGTAGCATTTTACTTGTGATTTATGGACGACGAAATTTCCTTGGCAAAGGCTTTTTTTGGACAAAACTTTGGTTGTTGTACATGTTTTTGCGGCTTATTTGATCATACCATACCCTAGCAAAGGCTATTCCATTGGTCGTTTAAACTGGAAGATATTCGTGAGAAAAGGAAATGGGAATTCAGAATTTATAAACAGAATTATCCGTCGTCCAGACGCAAGTCTGTGGCTAGATTTCTCTATTAGGATTCACACATATACATATGTACAACAGTACAAGCAACTGGATTTATTGCTGCATTTATCTGTATCTGTATATAAAGATTACAATATTTTGTTTCCAAGTGAAAAAATACATGAAACCTCTCTCTCTCTCTCTCTCTCTGTAACAAATCAAAGAAATCAATGAAAAAAATTAAAATAAAAAATCACCCTCTGAACGTGTCAAGGTAACACTACTACTTTCTATGAGCAGCTTTGCGTTTCATCTCAGCTGTTGGAGCTGGCTGCCTTGCTGTCCTATGTGGCAACCCATTCAAAGGTTTCCGTGAAGGCGAAGGGCCCAGAGAAGGATTCAAATGCTTGCTGCAGAAATTATGAGCAAATTTTTAGGAACTAAGCATGTAGAACACAGACAAATAGTTGAAAAAACATGTCAAATTACCTTAGTTCTGGGCTTTTTACTGGCTTTGCGTTAGGTTTCTTGGTTTTAGACCCAATGCCGTTGCCTGTGCTGATAAGTTTAGTTTGATTGAATTGCCAGAGCAAATCTGGCTCTGAAGAATCGCTAGTGGCAGCATCAAGGTCATCAATATCATCATTACTAGCAACACTGATCCCGTTGCTTGCTGTGAACATGTTGTAGGATTGTTCTGGATAAATTTTAGAAGAATCTTGGAGATATTTTTGGTAGAAAGCATCAGATAAGTTCTCATTGTCTGCTCCCCAGCCTCCCAAGGGATTTCCAACTCTGCTTACTTCTTGCTTGTTCACCATAACTTTATCGACCCAGTCACCTGAGCCCATGTCTTTATCATCATCCCCACGATTCTGGCCAGGACTCTTAACTGGGGGCCATGGAGGTGAATTTGCTAGTAGCTCATCAACATCAAAGTTTTGTCTTTTTTGCCTTGGGGCAGAGTTGTTATGAAGCTACAAAAACAGCACATCAAAATAAAGTTTCAGTTATCATAAAATTGTAGCAACTGAATGATAGTTGAAATCAATCTGGGACTAGGCATACTTGCATACTTATTAATAATTAATCTATATAAAAATCATATATTAGGCAAGCCCTTCACTAGAAAGTCATTAAACAACCCTTATGGCTCTCCTAACTAGCAATCAACCCAGCATCAGACTGAAATTTTGGCATCATATCTACTCTCATTAGAGAGAATAAAAATAAACCTTTTGAAGCATATATTTAGTAAACACTCAGATGTTCCAAGAGTATGGAAGATTATGATCGTTTCAGAATATAAAATCTGCAATAGTTGGTCCTTTCCTAAAGATCTCAACCACCCGTCTACTGATAATTCAAAGTCCTAGTTTAGTGAAGTAGTGTTAGTAGTTCAAAATAAAGAAATCTTAATCTTCTTGAATTACTGTTAAAAGTAGGAGTTACCTCAATATTGCCAAGATTTCCCATTGGTTGCCGGAAGCCAAACTGTTCTCCCATGATGTCTGTACCCTGATGGTTCAGAGGAAGAGGTGACAATTCCCCTGCTTTTGTCTTGTATTTATCAGAGCTGCCTAGAACAGGGCGTTGTTCGGCTTCCTCTTCTCTCCTGGCCAGTGCTGCCCTAAGACCAGCAATCTGATAACACAGAAAAGTTCAATAATTCAAAAATTCTATGATTCCTAAGCTAACCATTTTGAAGAACCACATAAGTGACATTTCGACAGAAAAGCCTGTAAACACCTGTTCTTTGAGAGCTTTCACATCTGCACCATCTTTGTTTACTTTGGCAGCACCAAGCTCAACTGTGGCTACTCGTTCAGCAAACTTAAGTGTACTTATACTTTCACCAATAGCATCTGGCTCAGGGCTTATGTGAACATACATAAGCCCTGAGCCAGATGCTATTGGTGAAAGTATAAGTACACTTAAGTTTGCTGAACGAGTAGCCACAGTTGAGCTTGGTGCTGCCAAAGTAAACAAAGATGGTGCAGATGTGAAAGCTCTCAAAGAACAGGTGTTTACAGGCTTTTCTGTCGAAATGTCACTTATGTGGTTCTTCAAAATGGTTAGCTTAGGAATCATAGAATTTTTGAATTATTGAACTTTTCTGTGTTATCAGATTGCTGGTCTTAGGGCAGCACTGGCCAGGAGAGAAGAGGAAGCCGAACAACGCCCTGTTCTAGGCAGCTCTGATAAATACAAGACAAAAGCAGGGGAATTGTCACCTCTTCCTCTGAACCATCAGGGTACAGACATCATGGGAGAACAGTTTGGCTTCCGGCAACCAATGGGAAATCTTGGCAATATTGAGGTAACTCCTACTTTTAACAGTAATTCAAGAAGATTAAGATTTCTTTGACCATATACAGGTTAAGCTAATTTAATCTTGTCTTTATTTTGAACTACTAACACTACTTCACTAAACTGGGACTTTGAATTATCAGTAGAAGGGTGGTTGAGATCTTTAGGAAAGGACCAACTATTGCAGATTTTATATTCTGAAACGATCATAATCTTCCATACTCTTGGAACATCTGAGTGTTTACTAAATATATGCTTCAAAAGGTTTATTTTTATTCTCTCTAATGAGAGTAGACATGATGCCAAAATTTCAGTCTGATGCTGAGTTAGGAGAGCCATTAGGGTTGTTTAATGACTTTCTAGTGCAGGGCTTGCCTAATATATGATTTTTATATAGATTAATAAGTATGCAAGTATGACTAGTCCCAGATTGATTTCAACTATCATTCAGTTGCTACAATTTTATGATAACTGAAACTTTATTTTGATGTGCTGTTTTTGTAGCTTCATAACAACTCTGCCCCAAGGCAAAAAAGACAAAACTTTGATGTTGATGAGCTACTAGCAAATTCACCTCCATGGCCCCCAGTTAAGAGTCCTGGCCAGAATCGTGGGGATGATGATAAAGACATGGGCTCAGGTGACTGGGTCGATAAAGTTATGGTGAACAAGCAAGAAGTAAGCAGAGTTGGAAATCCCTTGGGAGGCTGGGGAGCAGACAATGAGAACTTATCTGATGCTTTCTACCAAAAATATCTCCAAGATTCTTCTAAAATTTATCCAGAACAATCCTACAACATGTTCACAGCAAGCAACGGGATCAGTGTTGCTAGTAATGATGATATTGATGACCTTGATGCTGCCACTAGCGATTCTTCAGAGCCAGATTTGCTCTGGCAATTCAATCAAACTAAACTTATCAGCACAGGCAACGGCATTGGGTCTAAAACCAAGAAACCTAACGCAAAGCCAGTAAAAAGCCCAGAACTAAGGTAATTTGACATGTTTTTTCAACTATTTGTCTGTGTTCTACATGCTTAGTTCCTAAAAATTTGCTCATAATTTCTGCAGCAAGCATTTGAATCCTTCTCTGGGCCCTTCGCCTTCACGGAAACCTTTGAATGGGTTGCCACATAGGACAGCAAGGCAGCCAGCTCCAACAGCTGAGATGAAACGCAAAGCTGCTCATAGAAAGTAGTAGTGTTACCTTGACACGTTCAGAGGGTGATTTTTTATTTTAATTTTTTTCATTGATTTCTTTGATTTGTTACAGAGAGAGAGAGAGAGAGAGAGAGGTTTCATGTATTTTTTCACTTGGAAACAAAATATTGTAATCTTTATATACAGATACAGATAAATGCAGCAATAAATCCAGTTGCTTGTACTGTTGTACATATGTATATGTGTGAGTCCTAATAGACAAATCTAGCCACAGACTTGCGTCTGGACGACGGATAATTCTGTTTATAAATTCTGAATTCCCATTTCCTTTTCTCACGAATATCTTCCAGTTTAAACGACCAATGGAATAGCCTTTGCTAGGGCATGGTAGGATCAAATAAGCCGCAAAAACATGTACAACAACCAAAGTTTTGTCCAAAAAAAGCCTTTGCCAAGGAAATTCGTCGTCCATAAATCACAAGAAAAATGCTACATAGCTTTTGCCTTTTGCTGACGAATTTTTGTCCCGTAACGGAATTCATCTTGTCTATATTGAACAAGTTGGTGCATTAAACTTAGTTTTTGAAATGATTTATGATTTAGATGCTTCTAACTAATGACTAACGACAAGAACAGTTAGTTCATTACATATAATTTATCTTGAGAACTATAACAACACCAATAATGTTGATATAAAATAATAAAATGAAGTTACAAATCCATCAGTTAGCTACAAATTAAGGACTTCTTCGAGGCCCTTTCTAAATTAGTCGGAAATTTTGAGCCGTTGATTTCATGCATTTATTACTCATACAAAAACAATAATAATAGTGTAGCAAAAAAAAAAGAAGAAGAAGAAGAAGAAGAAATAGAAGAAAAAAGATGGCTTCTGAGGTCAAATTTTGTGTACCATGACTTCTACGTATAGAGGGTCCAACAAGGGAAACTGTATGGAAACATTCCAACTTAAAATAACAAGCTATACTTGTAAGCCTCACTTTTGAAACCACAGGATGGTGAATTCAGTGTTCACATAATCCTAAACTTTTTAGTCTATATATACTGATTTTGTTAAACAACCTCCCCACATATCTCAGATCTTCTGGTCAATTTCATCAGCAAGCTTAGGCCAACATATATCAACATGGGTGTCATCAATTTGAGCCAGGAGTTTACTAGTCCGGTAGATGCAGCAAGATTGTTCAAGGCCTTGATCATCGACTCCCACAACCTCATCCCAAGACTCATGCCTCAGGCCATTAAGAGCATCGAAATCATTCAGGGCGATGGAGGAGCAGGAAGCATCAAACAGATCAATTTTGCTGAGGGTATCAATTAGTCATACCTAATTCAAATCATCATCACATTATGGTCATTGCTTTGTGATTTTGACCAGGTCATGTGTTCATATTATGCAGGTACTCGTTTCAAGTACATGAAGAACAGAATAGACACCCTGGATGTAGAAAACTTGATGTGCAAGTACACGCTGATTGAAGGCGATGTATTGGAGGACAAGATTAAGTCTATTGCTTATGAGGTGAGGTTTGTACCTTCTGCAAATGGAGGATGTGTTTGTAAGATGATGAGTGAGTACCAAGCTGTTGGTGACTTTGAGATCAATGAAGAAGAGATCAGGGGTGGCAAGGAAAGAGCAATGGGAATGTACAAAGTAGTTGAAGCTTACCTCTTCGAAAGTCCTGGTGCTTACGAATAGCTGCAGCCTTGCCTGAGCTTCCTTTTCTTTTCGGGTCAACTTTCACAATTCAAGTAGTTATTTTCATCGAGTGCCTTTGGGTTGTAAATTTCTAGTCTTTGATGCTACACAAAAAATGGTGAATTAATCATCAGCTCATGCAATGCGAACCTCCCAACTCTCTCAGCAAATGTCACAAAATTTGGAGAAACTAAAAAGATAACAAGTAAATTAGCTGCCCACATTGCTTCAGAACGATCTCCGATTAGCCTTAATGTGAATTTAAACAAAACTCTTGAACTATATCAATTGGTAAAGCTAAACTGAAACACAATAGAGAGAGAGAGAGAGAGCTGATCATCTGTTTGGTGTTTGAGAACACGAAAACACAATCTTCAATTCGAAAGGAGAAGAACAACGAAACGAAACGAAACGAGAATTAGAAATGAGAGAGTGTGATCCTACCGGCTTGCTCAGCTTTTCTAGACTCCACCAAATCAAGATCTCCGATTCGACTAGTACCGTGCTGCTGAAGCACATCCTCCACAACCGAAAACATCGAAAGCGCCCCTCCGTCTGCCGCCATAGCTCCCAACAACAACAACAATTCCTCACTCTTCTTCTCCACCAAAAACAACAAAGCAGTCGGAAATCAAATCCAAACTCGTAAAAGTTAGCTTAACTTAAAAATTATCTCTCCGTTGCGTTGCCGGCTCCTGAGGAAGCAGAATCGATTTCGCAGAAAGATCTATCTAGAACACCAAAACTCTAGAATAGTGTGAGGCTCTGAGAGAGAGAGAGAGAGGAACGGAGAGCAGCTGTCTATCTTTGTTGTTGTTGAGGTTGGATGTAAAGGTTTCTTTGTTTCCAATTTAGAGAGACACCCACTCTCTCACATTCTCTCTCTCTTTCTCTCGGAGTGAGTCCATGACCTTTAGCTTTTCTTCTCTCTTTTTTTCTGTTTTAATTTCAAGCTCTCTGCTTTATGCTCCAACTGCCTTTTCACACGAACCTGAATCCGAGCCTCTCGGGTTTAATCCAGTTACCCACTATATTTTTTTTTTAACGGAATTGGTTTTGAATTTTTCAAAAATAAATAACAACAATTATTTCCGCCAGATGCCCGCACCAACCGCATTTATGGCGCGTGGGAAAGATTTAAAAGGCTTATTTTAGATCCTAGTTAGAGGACATAGATTCGGACGTTCTAGATAGATCATTTGATTCTGTAAGCTCGATCAAACCCAATTACCTATTTTGGATCATAAGTACCGACGCATGTGTGGAAATAATCCAATTTTAATTCAGATTTTATCCTCCCGAATTAATAACATTTGTAAATAATATTTACAGCCGCAAGATGTTTATTTATTTTTCACATGCTGACATTGTATATTAGATGAGATTACTCTATCACTGCATTGACGATAGAGTTCAATTATTTAAGATGTAGAATTGCAAGAGCTTGAGTTCCGGATTTAACTTTTCACTTCTCAACATAATTCAAGTCCAAACTCTATAGTGATAGTGCTGTAGACAACATGTTAGGTTATGTCGTTTGTTACATAAGTTGTACTTATTAAGAAGTTAGTGAACAATCAAGTACAACTTTCATACTATTAGTCACAACTGCTATGATTGTATGCATGTCATACACGTTTTACTCTAAAATAGAAAAATAGTAGTTAAAATTTTATATCTAACACAACCCATGTTTTGATTTTAGTGTGATAATATTTTTTAGTTGAATAGAATATTAGGCGAGATTAGTTTATATATGTCGTCAATTACATTATAGAGTGCTATAATATCCGAATGAAGTAACTTGTACACCTCCATTTTATGCTATCTATAAGACAATAAAATAAAATAAATTATGATAAATAAGAAAGGGACATGAAACCTAAATCTTCATAGAAAAAAGGAAAACAAGAAGAAAGTAGAACAACTCTCCATTTCAAAACAAGCAAAGAAAACAAAAGTGGAATGTCATTCATTTAGAAGCACAATTTGGGAAGCAAAACACATGGAGTCATTGCTCATAACATAATGTTAGGTGGAGGAGACGAATGCCAAACTAATGAAGTACGTAGAAGCAAAACACAAATTAGTAATCCTATTCTATATATATTCAGCTTTGCTGCCATCTCAAAAGAGATCAGAGCGTTTCGACGTTATACTCTGAAAATGAGATAAGCAGATACACCAAGATATGTGTAAAGGAAAAAAAGGATCAAGAGAGGAGAAATCCAGAGAATGAAGCCAGCTTGAAGAATCAATTTGAAGATGATAACGAATCAACCATCTCCATCGTGATTGCTAAGTATTGCGACCATTGCATAATAAACGACAAAACTTATCCATATCAATTCAAATTAAAGCACTAATAGTTAGATTAATATTTGAACACAAGCCATGCCATTACAAATATATTTGGAAGTAATACGCGGGTGCATTTGTCCATTTCGTTTTGCACACTTCACATATAGCGTCATCTTATTATTTTCCTAGATTCAAAATTCAAGCCACTCTTAAAAAAAGCAGTCTAATTTTTGAATTTTTTGTTAAAAAATTTGACGATATTTGCTAATTACGTACCTTTTTATCCTCTCAAATATATAGTGATGAACGCTA
Source organism: Rosa multiflora (assembly GCA_002564525.1). Taxonomy (NCBI): domain Eukaryota; kingdom Viridiplantae; phylum Streptophyta; class Magnoliopsida; order Rosales; family Rosaceae; genus Rosa; species Rosa multiflora. The sequence goes on from BDJD01004528.1 coordinate 13,759, forward strand.
ATTATATTTCTTGTAGATCATATTTCAAATATATGAATAATATATGTAGCACATCCAAAAATCTACGTATACAAACTTAAGCCAAGAATATAGCTCTACGTATGATCAGGGTTAAGGCAGTCAGAGCCTATAAGGCGTGGATCGCAAAAGCATATATTAAGATCAACTTAATTAATCATCTAATATTGATATAAGTAATATGCACACGTCCAATTAGCATTCAAATGGCCGACTAGCTAGGTTGGCTAAGTGTCTCTATCAGATAGAAATGGTTGTTGAAAACAGTAACCGACCAATGTTTCTAGTTATCTTTGGTCATAATCATGGATTAACCTATTAGCTAGCATCACATACCCAATATGGGCGTGAAATCTAAGTTAGTACGTAACAGAAACTTGGAATCCTATACATAATATCCGTCGCTGTTGCGAACCATACTTCTACAATTTTCGAACTTGTGAGAGTACAGAGCAGGTAGCTTACAAAATGAGTAAAAAAAAATACTTCATCTTCCACCCAGGATGAAATCAAGACAAAAGTAAAAACCTACTAACTAGGATGAAAGTCAATAAAATTGATTCTAATATATTAATAAAATTGATTGTAGAGATTATCTTGATGCTTTCCAATCACTTAGAATTCGGCATGTTTACCGTGAAGCAAATTGTGTTGCGGATAGACTGACACACCTTGCTAGTTGTTTTGCTATTGATGATGTTTGGTTAGATGAGACTCCTGCTATTATTCATGACGTTCTCTACGAGGATAAGTGTCATTGTTCTTATGTAGCTCGGGGTTCAGGTTTTATGTCCCCCCCCCTGTGCAAAATTTTACTACTATTAATATAATAAATGGAACCAAACGTGGGGCTGAGCCTCCCAACTAGGTTAGATTCCAAACCCCCTTTTCAAAAAAATAATAATAATAATAATTCGAACCCATAATATGTAGAACTTAAGGTTCAAAGTAAAATAGACTGTTAGTAAAATAAACTTTTATATGATAAATTGTGATTCATAAGCTAAAGCTAGCTAGTGCTAAACTGTAAGAGTATCTCCAATAGTAATAGCTATTTTCACAAATTAAATTAGTTGAAAACAAAAATACAGCTAGCAAGTTCATGAATTTTGCTCCATCACTAATGATAGCTATCTGTAAGTCAAATACAATAAAAAAAATAGAAGAAGATGGAAAGTTGTAACTAAAAAATTTGCACGTCGAGAGATTTAACATCAAGTTAAATTCTATCTACCGGAGCATCTTTAGCAGACTCTCTATTTTAGCTTCTTAGCTACTTTGGAAAGCATGTTTAGCTTTTTATCTATTTTAGTAGCTACACCAGACTCATAAGTGACTCTCTATTATAACTTTTAGCTATTTCGCTCATAAATATAGAGAGCGAGATGAGGCTCTCTATAATTTAAAACATTCATTTTAAGTTACTTTATGTAATTTATAAATACATTTAAACTTTTTAATCATCATTTAAAAAATAATATAAATTCAAAATTAGCTAAAATAAAGAGCATTGATACAAACGTATTTCTAAAGTGGCTAGTCAAAATGACTTTCTAGCTATTTTAGCTCAAATTTAACTAAAAAATGGCTAGCATTGCTAAATATGCTCTAAATGTAGGTATAGATTTTAGCTAAAGCTAAATTTAACTTTAGTTTAGGTAGTCTGTAAGTGATACTTTTCCTTAAAGTTAGTCCAATATTAAAATTTACTTTGAAATAAGCAGTTTGTTGGAGATGTTCTAATACAAGATTTAATATTGTGACTATGAGATATGACATGTTGATTATTTATTTAATTTACTCATCTTAGTAAAGTTGTTAAAATAGTCATTATTTAAGTTATTCAGCATTTTAAGAATACAGTAAAACACGTCCAAAACTGAAATACATAACTGACAAAAAAAAAAATCAAAATAGACATAGAAAATATAGGTATTCTCGATGACATATCTTAGACATGAGTAACACCATTCTTCTTGTTTGAGATATGTCACACATGTTATCTCATGTTGGCTGCACATGTTTCCTTATATCACAGCTTGTGAGAAGCTAGAAAAATAATGGAATAATTTCTCTAATTGATATAGGACTGACTGAATTAGGAGAATTACACACACACACATATATATATATATATATAATAAACTAATTCAATAAGGTAAAATATCTGGGCCAAGATTAATATTCTGTGCACAATGATTAAATAAAACTTGTGGCTATTGAAAAAAAAAATGGAAGCAAACAAGGAAATGGGACACGATTGGGCATGGCATGGGGGCACACTACCTGCGAAGAGATCATAACGTTCGAAAAAATTCAAATAATAGGTCCGGAACCGAACCTCCAGGTATGGATAATAGTTGAGGCCCCACGTAGAGCGCCTTTAACGGGACCCACTCGCGACCGTTCGGCGTGCATTTAAACATTTATTAGAAAAGGGTCGTGATATCAAACTCAGCAGCTGACACAATCATTCACGACAGACCAATGCCAAGCACACCTTCATACGGGCAGTTCTACGTGGCGTCTTTCTAATGGGTAACGACTGTGTGTAATTAGCTTGGTGACGGAAAAACCAAACATTAGCGGAAAAAATTCGCTTAATCCTCCGCAATAGCTCAACTAGGCATCTGAAGCGCGTGGCTATTTGGCAGATCTTGAATTCCAAACCATTTATTTGCCAAAATAATAAATAAAACTCGACTTTCTCCACACATGCTCTGCACGTGCAAGTATTTTTTTTTTTTTTTTCTGAAAATAAAAAAGAAAACTGTTATTGTAGAGAAGAGATAATGGGAGAGAAAAGTGGGTTGTGGGTTATGTTTTTATTTATTTATTTAATAAAAATATATTTTGTAAATGTCATAACTATCCTTATGATTTAATTAATTCTCAAAGTTTATTAAATTTCTAGGGTCATTTATGTCAAAATTTTGGATTTTGGCTAACAAACCATCTTCTCTTAATAATAGTACGTATAGATAAAAAATGTGGTTGAATATTCAAATTTGATATTTTGACCTTTAATTTTTTTTAATTATTAATAAATTTTGTCAAGTTGTATAAAAAGACAAGTAAGGACAAAAGAAGAAAAAAAAAAAAAGGGGAAATTACTAGTCCCCCCTTAACTTTTTGGGATTCGACAGTTCAGTCCCTGCTATTTCAATTTTAACAGATAACTCCCCAAACATTCAAATTTCACACAATTTGGTCCAAAATGACCATTTTACCCCTCACTTCCTTTTTTTTTTCTTTTTTTTTTTAAATATATCTAATATATACATACACACACATATATACATATATCTACATATACATACATACATACATATATATATATATATATATATATCTACATATACATATATCTAATGTGTATGTATATATCTATATATATATATGTACACACACACATATATACATATAAATATATATATAAAAAGAGAGAGAAGAATAAAAATATATACACGCACACATATACATATTCATACATACATATATACTCACACACATATATATATACATATATATATATAAAGAGAGAGAAGAATAAAAAAAAAATACATACACACACACACATATATATATATATACATATATATATAAAAGAGAGAGAGGAGAAGAATTTTTTTTTAAAAAGTGAGGGGTAAAATGGTCATTTTGGACCAAATTGTGTGAAATTTGAATGTTTGGGGAGTTATCTGTTAAAATTGGAATAATAGGAACATAACTATCGAATCCCAAAAAGTACAGGGGGACCAGTAATTTTCCCTTATTTTTACTTGTTACCTTCGTTTCAGAATTTTAAGGGGTTTTAAGAGTTGAGTTTATATTGCCTGTATAGTTTTATAATTTACCTAAAACAATTAAGTAAAAATAATAATTTCTATAGTTTTTTTTTTGTTTAAGTTAAATGGTGTTAGACTTTATTGATAATTGACAAAGAGATTAAGGAGTACATTTTTGATTTTTCAGAATCAATTACATCTTGAATAAAGGATGGAGTATTAGACCAAAAGAACACTTAGTTAGACTCAGCAGTAAACATTGCCAACATATGTGCAACTTTATTAGCCTCCCTTCTAGCATGGACAATCTGAACTTGATGCCCTGCATCTAAATCTAGTCTGAGATCCTCATATAACCTTCCAAGATTCGAAGAATTCTGCAGCTCCTCTTGACACAATTGTTGTTTCAAAACCAAACAATCAGTCTCCAACAACACAGGAAAAAGCCCATGTTCTAACACATAATCCACTGCCTCCCTACAAGCAATGAGTTCAGCATGTTCAACAGATTGAACATGAGTCACCACCTTCCCAACTACTCCAAAAAACATCCCCTGAGAATCTCTAACCAAGAATCCAATAGCTGCCATGCCAGACACATGATTGTAAGCTCCATCAATATTCGCCTTCAACCAACCTAGAGGAGGACATTTCCACTTCAAAATTTTTCCTAGCCCCATGAGTACTTTGTGGCTTCGTATTGTGAAAAATGAAATTACTCAGTCTGATAGATGCCATGAGAGCGATATCACAAGCTGAAGCAATTTTATTTTCCCACGCTCTTGCATTCCTTTCTTTCCAAATTCCCCAAAGAAAAAACAACAACTGATCAAACACTGTCTTTGATAGTTTCCCAGAACAAAGATTCAACCAACTGATAGCATCCAAGTGATCAGAATCCCCACTAAAATAATTACAAGCAATCTTTGAATTGGTATTCATGCAATACTTCTCTAGTGAAAACACAATCTCTGGATAGATGAATAATTGTCTCCACTTCGTTGCAAAAAATACCAAAAAATACAATTATGAGATTCTAGTAGCACATTCTTAGATGCTAATCTGTCTAAGGTAGGTAAAATGTTATGACAAATCTTCCATGCATTAACCTTGGTCGAGCTAGGTATTTTGGCATACCAAATTTTCTTCCAAACTCTTTGATTACTCACAACAGAAGGAGAAAGAGAAGATGCACTTTTAGAAAAGGCATGACGATATGCAGATTTGACAGTAAACATACCTTTCTTCTCCAAATGCCAAGTTAATTTGTCATCCAGATACTTAGAACTCAAGGAAATTGCCAAAATAGCTTATGCATCTGCATGACCAAAAGTGGTACGCATTTTGTGCTCATCCCATACATTAGGAGGGATGATCACTTCACTTACTTTAGCCAAATCATCCTGCCCCAATCCCAACAGTTATGGCCTGAGATTTACAGTACTAGGAATCTAAGAGTCTGACCATATGAGAACATTATTCCCATTCCCAATCTGCCAGTGAGCTCCTTCATGCAACAAATTTCTAGTAGCAAAAATACTCCTCCAATAGTAAGAAGGAGTAGCATGTTCTTCTGCATTCCAAAATGAACCATTAGGATAATATCTGGCTTTGTACAATTGTACAACAAGAGACTTCGGGTTAGAAGCAACCCTCCAAACTTGCTTAGCCAACATCGAAGAATTAAACTCAAATAAACTTCTAAAATCCATACCTCCCATTTCCTTGGCATGACATAAATCATCCCATTTTTTCCAATATATTTTTTGCTTATCCTCCGTACTTCCCCACAGACGAGCACACATCTGCTTAAGATCTTCACAACAATTTTTGGTTAATTGAAAAATACTCATAGCATAATTCTGTAGAGCTTGAGCCACAACTCTAATCAAAATATCATTCCTTGCACCACTCAACATCTTGCCTTGGCAATGTTTCAGTTTTTCAGCTAACCACTCCTCAATATATAGAAAAGTGGTTGTCTTCTTCCGTCCCACATAAGTTGGGAGGCCTAGATAAAGCTCATGAGAGTCCACCACCTCTACTCCCAACAGATTAGCCACTCTAATTTGCTCATAATCAGTGACATTCTTACTAAAAACAACATAACTTTTATGAAAGTTTACCACTTGGCTTGAAGCTCTTCCATATGTCTGTATAACATCTTTACTCTGAAAACAAGCTTCCGGTGTAGCTTGAGCATAGAGCATGCTATCGTAAGCAAATAACAGATGGTTAACCGAAGGAGCCCCTGAACAAATAGCAATACCATGTAATAATCCCAAACGCTGTTTTTTTTCTGTAGTAACACAGAGAACCCTTCTGCCCCTAAGAGAAAAAGATAGGGTGACAAGGGATCACCCTGTCTCAATCCTCTATTTGGGATGACCAAGCCTCTTGGTTTACCTCTAACCAAAAAAGAATATCTCACAGAACAAACACACTGCATAACCACCTCTATCCACGCATAAGCAAACCCAAACTGCTCCAAAATTTTCCGCAAAAAAGTCCATTCCATACTATCATAAGCCTTACTCAAATCCAATTTCAAAGAAATATAACCATCCTGCCCTTCCCTTTTATTATGGACAAAATGAGCTACTTCATTTGCCACAAGGATATTATCTGTAATGAGTCTCCCTGGCACAAATGCACTTTGAAAGGGAGAGATAATAGCTAGAAGAAACACCTTCAGTATGTTTGCAATCACTTTAGAGCATAACTTATAAATCACATTACAAAGAGCAATATGACGAAGATGACTCATCATTTAATACAAAAATAAATTTAAAACAATCTGATTTGGAAATTTCCTTAAACTAACATTGAATTTTATGATATAGTTAGTACTCGATCTTCCAACTAGGAGAGACCCACTAATAAGAGAGTAATATCATGTGATTTTGATTCATTCTTCTTCTTGTGGTTGAAGATAGAGATAAAAAGTAGAGTAACAGATTGTTGTATCTCATGTTCAAGAGTGTTTTGGTAAAAATAAAGAGATCTACTTAGCTTTTCAAGTATTCTAAAAAGTAAATTAGAGGTATACTAAGTATGAGAGGTCAAAATAGCAAATTTGAAGGTCCAACTAGAACCACTCTAAAAAAAAACATTTTGTGCTACATTTTCCTCTTCTTCTTTTTTTAATACAAATTTTAGGCGTATAAAGTTGAATCTTAACACTTCTAAAAAATAGAATTTTGTTTCGTAAATTGTGAATATCCATATGAACATAAAATAAAGTTTATCGTCATATTTTCATGTTTACATTTATAATGCATATATGATTCTTACTTTCAAGCTCCATTACATTGAAACGTATGATACCTTAACATTATAACAACCTATACTGGACCCAAAAAAAAAAAAAAATTAACAACCAGCCATTGGTAGTTTGGTACTTTGGTCATATTAATTTTCTCCATAAAATAAATAGTGTCCTAAATCGATTCTCTGCAACGTTATTGCAAAGTCATCTTCGGTAAAGAAATTATAGCTTGGAATTCTCCAATTAAAAGGCACCAGCCGCATTAAGAGTTGCTAATCATATGCTTATTGTAATAAAGGTTGTCAATAGTTGGATTATAATTGCATTTGCTAAGTTCAACAAGATTATTGAATTATTTGAATAAAAGTGACATCCTCGTATTTTATAAAGAACAAAGTCTAGTAAGATTATCACGTTACCACGTTAGTTAAGTGTTAGCCCAGCTAATTAAGGCTCGAGTGATGCTCATGATCATATTCATGGAATTGTATAGCATGTAGGTCCTCCATCATTTTCTTCCGATCAACATTCTGCAAGTTTATGCTCAAGTGATGGCGGCCTGAGCCATATGGCCCACTATCATCATTGTAAAATATGATATGGGAAATACACACAACTTTATTTTAGGGCGGTGAAATTTGCACACCCTTATTTACATTTGGCACACCCTTCTTAATTTTTTAATATTTTCTAATCTCCTCTTATGTTTATTTCCCATATTACCCTTCTTCTCCAACAAACTCAAAGCTGCATCTCATCCTCTCAAGTAGAGAGAGAGCAGACCAGATGCAGAGCCAAAGCTTCTGCAGCAATCAGAGAGGGGGCCAAAGCATTCGAAGCACAATGATACAGACTAATCGCCAAGCACAGTGAACTCGGATGACAGCCGAAACAATCAAAACAACCCATCCATCAAAACTCAATCAAAACTGAAAACCAACCGCTGTGATTTCTGGTGGACAGGTGTACAAAAGGAGATGGAAAGAGACTATGTGAGGCAATCTAATATTAACGACACCAAGAATTCTAGAGACAGAACCGGAGGGGATAGCTCACTTATGTTGAGATTGAGTCTTGATAAAACGACAACGTCCGAGTTTGTTTTGCAGTGGGGGAATTGCAAGCGCCTCCGGTGCATGAAGATCCAGGTCAAGGATGACTCCAGTGGTGTCTCGGTGGTCGGACTTCGATGATGACCGCCGGAGCTCCAAAAACTTATCGTCGTCGATTCTTCCTCCACAGTCTACGATTGAACAAACTACCACAAGAAGTGTGACGGCGACGTCGAGACGAAGAGAATGGCGCCGGTGCGCCATCGTGGGGTGGCCAGATGCCAGAGTTGCCGGAACTTGCCCAGAAATCGTCAGAGGATCATGAACTTCGGGCCTTCGATTCTCTTTCTACAGACAATGCCTGGATGATCCGAGACCACCAAGAGGTCGATGATGAAGAGACGCTTCGATTGATGGTGGTCCACCGTCGTGTCATGGCCGGATGACGAAGATGGAATCGGGTCGCCGGTAGGAGCACGAGAGCGAGACACAGAGAGAGAGAGAGGGACTGAAGAAAAATGTTGGAGAAGAAGGTTAATATGGGAAATAAACATAAGAGGAGATTAGAAAATATTAAAAAATTAGGAAAGGTGTGCCAAATGTAAAGAGGGGTGTGCAAATTTCACCCCCCTTTTATTAAGGTTCAAGATGTGAATTCATTTAGTATCTTGCTCTAATATTTTTGTAAATATTAATTACTAAAAAGTAATATATATCATTCAATATTTCAATTTGTAATCTAGTAAAATTTTGTTCTTCATTAGCTCGCTTAAAATTCCCAAAAGATTTACAGATCCATCGAGTCGAGATGATACCTCTAATTATGATTCTCATACAAAGTCATGACCCTGAAAATGATAAAAGGGTAGCCACTTATGATGCATTCATATAATTACAGTGACCTTTTCTTTTTTCCCGTGAATTATTACAAGTAGCCCTATTAGTTTCTCCTTCCACACTACCAATGTATACATGCCACTCGATCACATAGTGAAAGGAATCTAACATCTATACATATTGCCATGTCAATGGGTCATTCAAAGTTAAAGAAAGCACTTATCCTCATCATGATCATGATCATAAACTTTGGGTTGGCCAGAGTGTAAAACAAGTCCCCCTGGAAAGCTAATACGTACCAGCCACTTCCACCCACATATACAGTTAAAAGTTAATTTCAGAACCAAATTAATATTCTGAACTTTTAATCATATGTACAGGTCAATTTGCTAGATATCCTAGCTTTTTGCTTAAGAAAGAGCAGTTGTGAATGCTTGTTGGTAGCCACAAGCTAGGTTTGGTTTAACAAACTTACAAAGAACAGTTTAAAGAAGAAGGGGATCGAATCCCTCGAATCCCTATGCAAAACATGGCACATCTGTTGTTTGTAGTTTTAGTAATATGGGTGGGACAACGCGTATTCCCTATAAATCATGAAAGCAATGCACTCCGATATACTTTACAAGCTATAGCCGACCCTATGATGACGACTGAGAGAGGACACTCGATCCTCTACTCCTTTTGCTCCTCAATTTCTCCATTCAACCACCTCTGATGAGGATATAGAATTTGCTTATAATACTGAAGATAGTTCTAAGGTAACTGACTTTATCTTAAATATTAGGGCTTTTGATCCATCGTGATAATGCAAAGCCACCAATATAAAGTGAAAACCGTATAATTTTGCTGATGATAAGGTATCGATCAATCCATAGTGGAGCAAGCGAGCATAAACAGAAACATGCTGTCATATTTAGAGCAAGTTCATCCGTTAGGTCTCTTGATTAGAATATTGTTCACTACTTTTTAATATATATGTCCACCCATTTGGTCAAATCTAGGGGGCAGGACACTAATGGCACGTTTACTTACTTGGAATGGAAAATAATCATGAATCAGAGACAAGTGGAATGAGAGAATAAAGGAATCAGTATTGATTCGGGATGAATGATTCTTAAACCCATCTCCCCCTTTCGTAATTGAATTCCTGAGTATTCAGGAATCGATTCCTGATAAATAGGTGGGACCTACACCAATTCCGATTCCTTCATGTGTTAGTAAACACATGAATTCTTTTACCTGGAATCATTCTGATTCATTTATGTGTTAGTAAACACAGAGGTGTTTTTACTCCATAATCATTTCATTACATTCCATTCCATTCGAAGTAAGTAAATATGCCCTAATATTATGACACGTTTACCTACTTGGAATGGAAAATAATCATGAATCGGAAACAAGTGGAATGGGAGAAAAAAGGAATCAGTATTGATTCTGGAGGAATGATTCCTAAACCCATCTCCCCCATTCGTGATCGAATTCTTGAGTATTCATGAATCGATTCCTGATAAGGAGGTGGGACCTACATCCATTCCGATTCCTTCATGTGTTAGTAAACGCATGAATTCTTTTACCCGGAATCATTCTGATTCTTTTATGTGTTAGTAAACGCAGGAATTTTTTTACCCCGTAATCATTCCCTTTCCTTCCAAGTAAGTAAACGTGCCCTTATATTAATCTATTTAATGTAAATGAGAAATTAATGCACACACACACAAAATAGTAATTGTTTAAGGAAAACTGAATTGGGAGAGAATTGAGTCGTACTTTCATTGATAATAGGAGTCTCTTTATATAGAGGATTACAAGCATAGAGATAAAGTTTTTTTTTTTTTATCAAATAACTTCATTAATGATGAACTGCTTACAACGAGTTTTTGGCGACATCTCTTATCCAGAAATGGCCTCTAGACTTCCCACTGGAACTCTATATACTGACTCTAAACTTGCACTACAACTGTATGACAAAGACAAAAGGCGCAAGAGCAATGAATCCTTGACATCTCAGCTCTCGTCCAGCCAGTAAGAACTCTAAAACTAGACTTCTCACTTGTGTCGACACTAAACTCACTAACCAGAGTCCTCCTGACCAGCTTTTGATCGACTAAACCAACACTCATTGTGACCTAAACTCAACCAAGAGGATTGCCGGACTTCCAGACCTGGGACTAAAGAAAACCCAACAACATCACCACCCTATTGTCGACACCATCCATCCACCACTGCTCCAAAACGCCATCGCCTCCGACCCGATCCCATATAGGAAGGACCCACTAGAAGGCCAAGGATGATTGTCTAGCCAGATTGTTTCGCCACCGCTGCTGACCCAACTCTAGAACAGGAACGATCCCCGAAACCGCTACATAGAAGATCGTCTCTGCCACACCTTTAGTAGTGTCTTATTACCAACAATAAAATAAAACCAGACCCGAAAACACTAGTAACAGCCAAGATCGCCACCATGGCAAATCTTTGCCTACCATACTTGGATGGGGACTTATTGGAAACACTAATAAAGCAAAAAACATAAGCAAAAAACTAACACACGCCCACCAGTACAGGCCCAACACTCTAAGCCCGACCCATCCTCCAATCATTCCAGCAAAGGACGCCAGAGCTGCAGACCGCCCATTCCACCGCCAGCAATCCGGCGCCATCGAACTTGTAACACCACGCCGCCAAAAATCAGAGATCACCGCTGAAATCGACGGCCGGACCCCAAAGTACAGCAAATCCTTGTCTGAATCTCCACTGCTAGGAGAAAGAACCCCCAATCCCAACCCAAACCCAGATCGTCGAGGCGTCGGTGACCCCCCATCCCATCGCCGGTTAGCCACACCCCCACACTGCTCTACACTTGCGATTGCCCACGACCAGAGAAGATCGGATCGGAATCGATCCACCCACCCCAACATCCTTCTTCCTGCCATCTTTCCCAGACCACGCTTGAGCCAGAAACCTGCTAGTGAGCACGACAACCTCACAAGCTCCATGAGGACAGTGCCCGTCCGGCTGCACGCGCCACACGCCGACGCGGCCAGAGGCCCAAGCAGATGCAGGTGCGCCGCAGAACGAGAAAAGTATTTGAATCGGGAAACCCTAGCTATGAGAGAGAGAACTCACCTCCTAAGTATTTTTATAGTAATTTTAGTGAATTGATACCTAGTTAAGGTAAAAAAGAAAAGGGTTAGAGATAAAGTTGTACATGGAAACATAATCGTACATTGATTGGATATCTCCTAAGATTCTCCGAGAATATCTCTAATATAAACCCTATTTCAACTAGAGCAAGTAACCTCGAGTTTGGGAGACACATATTCTGGATTTACTTGAACATTCCCCCTCGTGTCGCCCAAACGTGGTGCTCCTCTCGTTGCCTCATTAAAAACCTTGCCGAGTAACAAAAACTCTGTGGGACAAAAATAACATCGGTCGAAAGGGAAAAAGAGCACAACACACCCTTCACATTTTGAGACCATACATGTAGGCATTTCCCCCTGATGACAACGGTCATGGGAGTTCTGATAACTTCCGTAAAAGATGCTACCAACATGTTTCTCGAAAGTGAAATTTAGGCAATGACTTAGTGAACAAGTCTGCCACACTGTCCTCAGATCGAACCTAGTTCACTTTGATCTTGAGGAGAGTCTGTTGTTGTTGATTATGCTTGGTGTTGTCGCTTTTGATGTAGCCTTTGCTTCTTTATTCAAAACAAGCAGCATTATCTTAAATGCTTGTAGGCTCATCTGTGGTAGACTTCAAACCACAATTGTTCGAACATGCGTAATTATGGATCCAATCCATATACATTCACGAACCATTTTGTAAAGAGAAATAATCTCTGCATTGTTCGAAGATATAGTGACTAGGGTCTATTTCTGATGAGGGAAGCGTGAACACGATAGTAAGGGGCTCCGTCAAGCGTCGAAAACCATATGAGATAAGCTGAATCCACTAGCAATTACAGGCACAGCCGTGAAACTTCTCTAATATTTGATTTTTTTATTGATAACTTGAATGAAAATTACAATCTAAGAGGTGCCTTATATAGGGCACATAGCATAAACCTAATACAACTAGAAAATATAAAGAACAATTTATTGTAGACTAAAACTAGAAAACCTAATTAAACCTGATTAAATAAAAATCGAAAATAAAATCCTAGATACTAAAGAATATTACGCTTGGAGTCCCAATCAAGATTTTGCTCGAGAATCCCGATATATCCAAAAGAGTAATTTATGATTAATTCCATCATTAAGAAGCCTATTTGAATACCAATATCCAATATTCAAATCATTCTTCTTAATTTAGAGACGCTTCTTTCTTTTCGAGATTCTTTGTTGAAATTGGCTAAAATCTCGTCCTACATCAGTCTCCTCCACTTGAAAAGAACTCGACCTCGAGTTCCTCTTGAATGCAACTCGATCATTAGTAGGAATAAAACATGATAAGCCATCAACTTCAATATTCTCAAAATTAAAATGTATCACCATGAATCCAATACCGTAGACAAGTTTAGAATAAGCATCTTGAAACTTAAGCTCCTCCACTTGAAAAGGAATGGCCATTGACTTCTCTTTGGGTTGGTCTTGAACACTATTAAGCATGCATGACATGGATATCGATGTGATGAATGAATCAGCTTCCTTGTCTTTAATGAGTTTATCTTCAATCTTCAAAGTGGCTTCTTCATGTCCCTTTTCACACACCTCAGGATGGTTATTCTTGATGTTCTTCCTTCCAGGCTTGATTTTAATTTTGTGCGACTCCCACCTAAATAAATATGCGTTGTCTTTGCAATAACCACCTTTGACGCTTTCATGCCATGGTATTCCAAAAAGCACATTAGTGTCGTCCATGTCAATCACATGACAAGTAACCTCTTCTTAATAAAATTTTCCCATAGAGACAGGAAATTTACAAACCTCTGTTACTTGTGCATATTCATCCTCCCCAAATGGAATCCAGTATGGATCACTCAGCTTCACTGTCGGTAATTGAAAAAAATCCACAACTTTATTTGCTACAAAGTTCTCTCGTAGACCACTGCCAATTATTACCGAGCATACCTTGTCGTTAATGATACATGTAGTTCGGAAGTCGTCGTAATTTGACGTTGTGAATATCCAACGTTCCATGTTTTTTTTTTTTGGATTGATGAGGTTGTCCTAGGGTGAATCCCTTGGCATGTTCCTCTTCAATGAAACTTTCTTTGATAGATACTCTACGACCAGCGTCGTTGAGGTTGGCGGTAGTGAACTTCTCCCTTGGACCGTCGTCTGCTAAGGGGCGCGCGATACCCGCTCTGATACCAAATGATGCGGGAAGTGTGAACACGATAGTAAGGGGCTCAGTCAAGCGTCGAAAGCCATATGAGATAAGCTAGAATCCATTAGCAATTACGGGCACAGCCGTGAAACTTCTCTAATATTTGATTTTTTTATTGATAACTTGAATGAAAATTACAATCTAAGAGGTGCCTTATATAGGGCACATAGCATAAACCTAATACAACTAGAAAACATAAAGAACAATTTATTGTAGACTAAAACTAGGAAACCTAATTAAACCTGATTAAATAAAAATCGAAAATAAAATCCTAGATACTAAAGAATATTACGCAAATATATAATTGGAATCCCAACCAAGATTTTGTTCGAGAATCCCGATATATCCAAAATAGTAATTTATGATTAATTCCATCATTAAGAAGTCTATTTGAATACCAGTTTTCAATATTCAAATTATTCTTCTTGATGTGAAGATGCTTCTTTCTTTTCTGTAGACCTCCAAGATATCAGGGTCTTTACCCATGGTGAACACTTAACCATTTTGGGAATGACCATTGTGTGGGTAAGAGAGATACCCAACATCAGCAAAACCTTCTAAAATACATGTCGTTTTGGGATGGGGATAATGGACGCAGGCCAATGTTGGCGGCGTTCCTAGTGTATGATGGGTCTGAATCCATCATCTCTCTATAGGGATAGAACGAGCTCATATCAATCGTATATCTCAAGTACCGAAAGATGTTTTGGCACACTCCAATCAAATGGCGTCGCGTTGGCGCAGAGCTATACCTTAGCTAACAAGTTCACTGCAAATGAGATGTCCGGTCTTGTGCATTAATCTAAGTACAATAATGCCCCTATTGTACTCAAGTAAGGCATTTCTGCCAATAGCACATCTTCGTCATCATCCTTTAGACGAAGAGGATATTTTTCAGGATCAAGAATATGGACGATCATGGGGGTGCTTGAAGGTTTGACCTTGTCAAAATGCCTAAGCATCTATCGACACGATGCTCAAGTTCCAAACTGAGACATAATCGTGTTCTCCCATAATCCTTCATCTCAAAATCAGATTTCAAGTGTTTAGCGGTTTCCCTTAACTCTTTAAGGGCTTCTAATGAAAATCATGTCCAACATGAATTGCGATGGAATCCGAAACTTGTTATGGAAACGCGTGGGCATATCCCTTCCCAATCAAGTAGTCATTTTAGCAAGCGTTTCAACCACTTTGTAAACGCGCTCCGTGGTCTAGAGCTACTTGACTTGGGTAAATTAAGTTCATCATAAACCTTCATGTATATTCCGTATCTAGATCCCTATAGTGATACGTAGTGACCACATTTGTAAGCTGCATGTTTAGTTATTCGGAAACTACCAAACTGACAGGGTAGTGGAGTGCAATGACATCCATTATGAGAGAATATGTCTCATCATAGTCGATTTCAGGGCGTTTTATGAGAAGCTTTGTGCCATAAGGCGAGATTACCATCTCTTTTCCTCACTACGCTTTGTAACGAAGACCCATTAGTCAACATGTTTTATGTTAGGAGGTGTTTGCATCACTAGCTCGAAAACCTTACTCTTCGTTAGAGAATCCATCTTAACCTGGATCACATCGTTCCATTTAGGCCAAATCTCTCTACGTTGGCATTCATTCATTAACAGAGTGTGGTTCGATATCATCGGACTCAACAAACTCATGTGCAACGAAGTGCGTGACTACATCATCAATTATGATGGAGTTTCCATCCCACGTCTCATGTACACTAGTGTAATTTTCATAGAGCTCTATATTCTCAGGAATAGATTCTGACGTTGAGGCATCCCCTAACGATAACCATAACTAGGAAGATTCTCATGAGACAGATTTTGAGTGTCGATGATCAAAGGATTGGAGTGTGCCAAAGCATCCTTCGAACCTACGAGCCTCCCACACATCCTAGCTGGGGCCATGGCCTGTAACGTCAGAGTGTCACTCTCTTTGGCGTTGGCGCCATGCCTACATCCGTGTAGGGTGACGATACGTCCTCTCGTAGGGACGTCCTTCCTTGCAGCCATGTTTGCAGCATATTTGTGTGATCTCGTCACTTTAGTAGGGATCGAGATGAGACATAGTGGGGGACAGGCCACGACAATTCCTGTCGTTCCTGCTAAACATCCGTGTTCTTATCTTCCCCTAATGACGGGAAGACTGTCTCATCAAAGTGACAACCCGCAAATCTAGCGATAAGGAGTTCACCTTGCAAGGGCATTAAGTGCCAGACGATTGTTGGAGTCTCAAATCCAACGTAGTTGCCCATTCGTCTGTACGGACCTATCAATTGACACATAAATGACTCACTCAAATGTGCGTAAGTACGATACTCGTACCCAGTCACTGGTTGTAATGCAAAGATAGATTGAGTGGCGGTAGATCGTAGACGAATTAGCGTAGCTGCATGCGATATTGCATCACGCTAAGCAGATATAAGGAAATTGGTGCGCATTACCAATGTTCGGGCTACAATCATAGTCGTTTCCGCGAGACCATTTGGGTGTGTTCATGGGAATATAATGTCCAACATTAGTCCCAATGCAATAACCATAGAAAGTCTTCGATGTAAACTCTCTAGCAATGTCAAATCCAATTGACTGAATAGGATGATCCGGGGAGTGAGCTCGTTGTTATATGGTATGTGCTAGGAGTGTAGCATAAGCAGCATTTACAAGTGGACAATGGCACAACACATGACCAACATGTTTGCGTGTCAACCAACATCATGAGATATTTAAACGTCCGCAAGTTGGTTGAATCAGTCCACAGAATCCCCAAGAATTCTATGTAAGAACAAAATGATTATTTTCATATCATTTGCATAGGACTGTCTCAGTCCTAATTCCCCTAAGGAACGGCTTTGTAAAACAAGCGAGAGGCTTTAGAAACAACCAATGATAATTTTGGTTAGGCCTGAGCGTCTGAAATGCTATTTCCAGCTGCACCTCAACATAGTGTTGTATTGAGTTAATTGACATGAACTTGTAATTTCTTATTCCAAGCTCATGCTTTTTTTTTCTTTTTTTTTACAGTAAAGCTCATGCTTATTAAACTCTCATGTGCAAGCTGATCACTTCAGGGCAATAATATGATTATTGAAGGATAATAATATTATTATTGGGAGGCAATAATATGATTATTGCGAGACAATAAAAAGAGTATTGGGAGGCAATAATATGATTATTGGGGGGCAATAATATGGTTACTGGGTATTATTAGAGGACAATAAATTCAGACGCCGGAATCCGGTCACTAGTCTGGTAGCTGGATTCTGGATTCGGGTGACCGGTTGCCAGAGTCCGTCACCGGTCCCTGCCACTGGTCACCGAAGTCCGGTAAGGTCTCCGATAACTTCTCTCACTAAGTGACAAAGAAGGAGAGGGCAAAATTGTCCCAAAAATAAATAAAAGAGAATAAAAAAAAATACTTAATTAGGTATTAGGAAAATAATCTCTTAAAGTGTTTGGGTAAGTGGACAATCTCTTAGAGTGTTTGGGTAAGTGGACAATTTTTAAGCTAAAATTGGGTAAATGATCATTTCCCCTAAAATAAATAGTAGGTAATTTTTATAATTTTTTTAGAATTGTTTTCTTACTGTTTATATCATTTACATGATCTGATCACCAACTAATACTAACTATTCAAATTTCATGACGGTTGATTTCAAATTTCGTGACCTAAGAGCAACTCCAACAAGTTCTCTATAATTTTTGTATTATAGGGAAACAAAAGTCAAAGTTTTAGCTTCTTTTTCTTCTCCAACTCTAACAGATTCCTTCTTTTACAACAATCTCTAAAATCTCCATATTCTTCCTTAAAATTTTAGAGTTTGTTGTAAATATAGGGAATTTGGTTTTCTCTTTCCTCACTTTCCCTAAAAGAATGATAGTTATAGGAAATATGTTGGAGCAAAAGAGCCTTATTTTTTCCTAAAATAGAGAAAAATCAAAATATAGAAAATCTGTTAGAGTTGCTCTAAGTCACCGTGGGTAACGACCTGGATCATTTGCTTGACCTAAGCTATGGCCGTCAGTATGAGGCATTTACTGTTTGGGCAAGACTTGATTGGTGGAACCGTGAAAGGTGGATTTGACCTGGGTCACCAAATGATGTGGTACCATGGCCGCATCACCGGTGGACTTGCTTTCTTATCTCCTTTAATTTGTAAGTACATCGATCGATCAACTTCTCCACGACGAACGGTTGCAAGTGCCGGTATCTTGATTTGGACGCAGTTCAATGACACGATAGAGTACTTTATCATTCCTAGCGACTTCCCTACCATCAACCTAAAAAAGAAGAATATCTCCTGCGCCAATGGGGTTCATTTTTGCTGGTACATGCCTTGCAGGATTGCAGGAACACAGTAATTAAGATGATATATATCTCCCTAGCTGGCCTCGTCACGCTGAGGTCCTGACGACTGCGATATAAGCTAGGCCTAATAGTAAGTGCACGTGCATGTAACAATCGCAACGTTCGCACGTACGGATGCACCTCATTATGTGTGTGTTAATTTCTCACTTGTGCTAGCTTTTACCACTTTATATATTCTTCTTGGCTTCTTGCTCTTGAACTTTCCCCCTTTATTTGCTCAACAATAGTTCCTTTTTTGCTTTCTATAGAGGCTTGATATTCTTCTTCGTTAGCCTTTGTCTTTCGTTAGTTGTGTCTCCGTTGCACCTTTGTTTTGTGCTGCATGGCAATTAGGATTTGACATTGAAATTAAAGTTCAGTTTTTTCAGATTTTGTTTTTATGCAAAAAATCTAAGGAGTTTTACAGAGTTTTCTATTGTTGCATCCATAAGCATCAGAGGTATTCTCGAGCATAGAAATAGTAAAGGCTGCAGCTATGATCCTCCATATGACCTTAATCAGGGTTTGTTAACATGAAATCATGTTTTCTCTATCTTTCCCTTTTTTTTTCTTTTTTCTTTTTTCGGAAAAAGGATTGAGATCTTTTTTGCTTTATTTTTTCCTTAGCTTATAAATTCGTTATGCTTCCTTTGTCAGATATAGGGTAAGAAAGCCACTCGCCTAATTTGCATTGGCTATTGTGAGCAAACCATACGGTCATGCGAGAGCAAGAGTGTTGTAGCAGGCATTGTTTATGAGTACCCGAGGACTTAGGTTGATCTAGCGTTGAATTTGGTGGATCAAATGCAACTTTTTATCAGCACTTGGACATGAAGATTATATACCCTGTCAAATTCACATTAGCCAATGGAAATAGTTCATACCAAGTGATTGGAAAATGGCTTTTTGAGATAGTTGAGTTAGTTGACCATGCATTTCTGGAATGCGTCTTAAATTATAAAACACGTACATAATTTTAAAGCAATTGCAGAAGCAAAGATGGACACAAGTCACACAACATTGTGTATACTCTTTTATGCATTATTAAATCTTTGGGCAATTTGCTCGAATTCTTTACGAATCTGTATGAGTATCCTGCCTCTTAACAGCTCAGTTAATCTAAATGACTACTAGTCTCATACTCGTAGCCATTACAATCTCCTCTTACATAAAGTTCTTTTCCTTCATCCGCATACACAGACCATCTCCAAAATGGGGTAGTTTGATAGGCCCAGACGTGACAAATGGATGACATAAGAGCTGAGCAGCAGTGGGTCGATTATTATTTGGATTAACTTGTAGGCACTGATGGATGAAATCTCGCACCTCCTTATAATGAAAATGGGGAATGTGAGGGAGCTCCCCCACTGCAATCTTAAAACATGCCTGAAACTGTTGAGCGTATACATGAAAAGATGTATCACCTCATATATATATATATATACAGGCGGGTTCTGAAGCGGACGTCCGCACTTCGCTAAAGTGCGGACGTCGATGCAGCAGGAGGGTTCCAGGCGACGACGGCGGCGCGGGTCTGGCCGGAGGAGTCCCAGACCTCTTCTGGGCGGCGTTCGAGGTCGGAGGAGGTCGGGCTTGCCGGTTTCTGGGCAGCCACCTCACCTGCAGTTGCAGGTTCTGTGCAGCACCGCAGAACCGTCGCCGGCGACTCCACCGCACCGCATACCCCTCCACACGACCCCCGACGTCCCTCCGGCAAGCCGCGCCGCGCCGTCGCCGTTCAATTGAGGCCGGAGGAGCGACGTCCGCACTTTTTCTGGGTTGCGGACGTCCTCTTCAGAGCTTTTAAATGTTATATGAGATTCGATATGAGATTCATTCCACCTAAATACAGAAAAGTTTTGTGCAAGTGATATTATGCGGAAAGCAGAAGTTGGCAAAACTTCAAATTGCAAGATATATACCTTAACCTACGAGAATCAACGTTAACCACAAATTATCTGGGAAAACCAGATACACCAGGTTTTCCCTCACAGTTGGTCAGCAGTATAAATTACTCCTTTGCAGACGATAATATCATATGATATTTCTTTTCACTTCCATTTTTGTGTTAAAGAAATTTAGATTCCTGATTCACAAAACTATCAGTCTTATACATTCACCAATTTATTACGAATATTATTTGTTTAACTAAGATAATTCATCATGTGCGCTAACCTAAACAGAAGAACAATTTATCAGAGTAGAAGCAGAAATAAATTGCTAAAGTCATGATCTTAATCATGTCTGGATCAGTATAAAATTGCAGTATTAAACATGTGCACAGAGAATTGTTAACATTTATATGGCAGTTTTTGAACCACCATCAAATCAAACATTCCTTTTAAAAATATATTTTAAATTTTAATTATAATAATAAAAAAGTGGACTCCTCTGTTAAATAGATTATGCAAAAATGTAAAGGCCAACCTCAGGGGCCATCCAGAATGCAGTCCCCTGCAAAGATTGAATTTCATTCATTTTGGTGGTTATCTGGAAAAGGGTACCGAACATACTATTAGGAGAAGGCAAACCTTTGCCAATCCAAAATCTGCAAGCTTTGCAGATCCATAAGCATCCACTAAAATATTTGCACATTTGATGTCCCTTCGTACAAGAAATAAATGGATGAGAATAAGTGTAAACAAAAATATTCTAGCATATTTGCACATTCAATGTCCCTGGAAACGAGAAAGAAAGAGACGAGAATGACAAAAACATTCAAGCAAAGATTGAACATGGATCGATATTTTGCTGGTGCAACACACATTTCTTTTACTTCTTTTACTCGTCATTTGGTTTTGAGATGACTTATTCCATGTAATGCTCAAAGGAAATACAAAATCTGGTCAGATCAATACATCCAGAAACCACAACTTTTGCATATTATACATCATCTCACATGAATTACCTGTGAACCACATTATGTTGTAAAAAATGTGGGACGGAATTCCTGTAAAATAAAAACACAAAATAATATGGTAATATCTTGGGAAATAAGAATAATAATATAGATAAGAAAATGAAATAAAGTAAGAAAATAATATAATATAATATATAGGTTTTATATATAGGAAAACTTATCGAGTCGAGGCGTGCAAGTGCACTGTCCTAAGAGAATATTCGTCCCCTACTGCACAGGGTTGACTGACGAACTTCTCCCAAGATACAACAACTCTTCGAGCTCCGTCGTGCAGCTAAGAAGCCCCATTGAACCTTTATCACCCGTACACTCAAAATGGTGTATAATTAAAGTATGTATATGTATAGTTTGTAAGAATATCTTTGGTAGAGGTATTTGGCTAGAGTGGTTGCATTATGGTGAATTATACCGTCATGTATACCCTCATTATCCGACAATCTAAACTCCCACACATGTGCATGTTTCATGTCTCACCATATGCCTTCCAACCATAGCCACGCACCCTTATATAGGGCACACTTACCATACCATCAATGGCCTCATTAACCATATAACTGTCAAATAATAATCGTATATTTAAAACATAAAACCGTTAAACCATAAATAGAGTAATAAACACAAAAAGAAAATAACCCCCAAAATAAAGAAAGAAAGAAATAATATATATTTTAATTTTAAATCATAAAATTTCCAACAATCCCCTACTGATTTAAAATTAAAATAAAATCATTTAAAACAAAATAAGTGAGTGCTTTTACTGTGCAATCGGCATAGGTACCTTTCGGGTTTGAACCTAGCTTAGTGTGATAGTCTGTATTTGAGGAACCAAAGTGACACAGTCTTGAACTTTGATACCTTTGACCAAACTTCAACATATCAC
>BDJD01004534.1:0-16100 GCA_002564525.1 Rosa multiflora
CTTCTATCTCCTCTCTTCCCAGTTTTTATTCATCATCTTCTCAATCTCAATCACATTCCTGTCTTCTTCTTCTACCTTCTCTTCTCAGTTTTTGTTTTCTACTGTAGTTCTCTGGAATTCAATCTGTCACCTTTTCTCTGATCTGTTTCATCTCTTCGCCTCAAACTACCATTTATATATTAAATTACAAATTTGTGGCGTTTACTTCCTTAGCTGGAGGGAGGCTTATGATTCATGTGCTTACAGTGATTGTTATATTTTCCATGCAAGTTAGAACACTAGCATATGGGATTAATTTGTCTAATTTAATTTGTTAAGAAATGCACTAAGGCAGCATCATTTCTTAGCGGTTTATCTATACACGGAGTTCGTCAACACTGAAGTAATGATGCATCAGTGTTTAGGCTTCAATATTAGTCTCGGTATAGTCTACCTCAAGAGACGTGCTTAAGTTTAAATTATTTAATGGTCTTGTGATGAAATATGAGATATTCATAAGCTTGAGCATCTTTACATACTGTTACTCGTTATGCTTGATTTATGTCTTTAATAATTCTAGATGAACGACCTCGAATGAGTTAACTTTAATACACATTTGAATCGTCTCTTTACAACTTTATAGATTACTTGAGTGAAGTGTATGTTTTGCAATTATTCAAATGAAAATGATGAAAATTTTAGCTTAACAAATATATAGGTGGATTTTGATTTTCAGCTTGTATCTTCCATTCGAAAAATGATTCGAAGTAGTAGAACGTTCACATTAATTATAATGATGGAATTTAGGGTTCAAATCTTGCCAAACCATGCAGCCTATTAAGTGTCATTAATTAATGAAAAAAATTCACAAATAGTCACTCAACTATGACTCATTCGACACTTTGGTCACTGAAGTTTCAAATATATCACTTTAGTCACTCAACTATTACATTGTCAATCACTTAAGTCACTTTGTAATTTTTTTCATTAAAAAAAAAGGGAAAATTTCACAAACAGTACACCAAGTAAAGCCCACTAATAATTTTTATACATAAAGTTCCAAACCAATCATTTCGGTATACGAAATCTGAAACTCGACCGACTATCAGTACACAACGTCAATGACGCCGTTAATTTGACACCAGAATGTCTATTATGCCCTCAGTTTTTTTTTAAATAATTTTTTTTATGTTCTTTTTTTTTCCTTCGTTTTTATCTCTTTCTTCTTCCTTCTTCCTGATCCACAACAAGAAAAAGAGAGAGAGAGAGGGATCTGAGGAAGGAGGCCGGAATCGAATAGAAGAAGAAAAATCAGAAAGAAAGAAAGGAAAACTAAAGAACAGAAGTGGGTTTCGAAGTGGGTGAGCTCGGGCTTCTTCTCACATGAAGAACAGAGGTGGGTTTCGTGGAGCTGGAAGAAGGAAGAAGAAAGAGATAAAAACGAAGGAAAAAAAAAGAAGAGAAAAAAAAAACTGAGGGCATAATAGACATTTTGGTGTCAAATTAACGGTGTCATTGACGTCGTGTACTGATAATGGATCGAGTTTCAGATTTTGTGTACCGAAATGATTGGTTTGGAACTTTATGTATAAGAATTATTAGTGGCCTTTACTTGATGTACTGTTTGCGAAATTTTCCTTTAAAAAAATTATAAAAAATACTCTTTGGGTGATTTAAGTGATTGATAGTGTAATAGTTGAGTGACTAAAGTGATATATTTGAAACTTCAGTGACCAAAGTGTCGAATGAGTCATAGTTGAGTGACAATTTGTGGAATTCTCCCTTAATTAATTCCTATAAGTAGAGCACATGCAATAATGCATGGTGTGAAACATACTAGTAGTCTTTTGTGAGAGGAAATCTTCTGTCCCAAATTTCCTGTCTATTTCCTGTCCCTCCATTATTCAGTTGACACCTGTACTTTCTGTCCAACTCATCTAACAGTCAGTTAACTCAGTTAACCTATAATTTCAAAAATAAAAATGTAATTAAAAAATAATGAAAATTACCAAGTCATTTAACTCTGTTACAACGCGTCTCAATTCTCAAACTTGAGAACCGTCTTCCCCGAGTCGAATGCATGCCAGAGAAGTAGATTTTGTTTTGGATTAGATGTGGTCAATGTTGGATTGCTAAGCTTGTTGAGGATTTAATTTTCTACAATTGGGGTCTATCTTCGAGATTTTGGTTGGTTTCAATTCAATTTTGCCACCCACATCCACAAGTTCCAATCTTCCTTTTTGGAATTGAATTTGCTTTTCTAAATTTGGCCATGTTGGTCGTTTTGATCTTATTGTGATCGGGTACATGAGTAGAATCATCTTGATCAAAGTTTATGAGTAAGATCTGGGTTCATGAGTAAGATAGTTTTGATATGGGGTCCCGATCGAGTAAGTTATGGGTTCATGCTCAGTATCAAGATCTGAATATGCATTTCAAGGCTTCAAGCTAGTATGATTTGCAAATTAGCCCAATAGAGAGATTCACTTATGAGTCTCTCACGAAAAACATAATTTAATTTTCCACTTAGTGAGAGATTGATCGCTCATGTTGTACTATGACGGTGTGACCACTGGATGAGAGATTTGAGAGCTATGGAATTGGGTTGAATTTCATTTTTTTTTTAAATATAAGGAAATTTATTTACAAGATAACAGAATGGGATGTTCGTCAGGTGAGGCAGAATGGAAGTACATGTGTCAATTGATTAATGGAGGGACAGGAAATGAGACAGAAGATTTCCTCCCGTCTTTTGCTTCTTGTCTTCTCTTATCCACCAATTCATCATGTTACATGTTTCTTGATTATATTGCCAAAAGAATTCGGAATTGGGAATTGGGAATTGAAAGTTATTGAGTATGATTTGATCGACACCGGCCTTATCATTTAGCGGAAGCAGGCCTTCAATATTACACAGGTTGCTAAGCCCGACCCTTTGCTCCAGGCCCAAAGGACGAGCCCAATCTTTTGCAAGCCCAAGTGGCAATCTCCTAATGTTATAGTTTGGTTTATAGGACACTACGCGCAAGGGGCCAAGGGCAAACTTCTAAATTTTCTTTCCCTATTTTGTTGAAAGGTGTCAATTTTATCGTATATTGTATAGTTATTTAACTGTTTATCAAACAAATTGTTCTTCGTCAGTTCAAATATTACCGAACGCGTACGATTTAGTCATTATTGACTAACAAAGAGTTTCGATCATAATAATTTATAAATAGATCGATGAGACAAACTACAAAGAATTTGAATGATTCGTTCCAGCTTACTTTGAACTTAAGTATATATAGTCGAACATGAAATCAAGCATATCCCATGACATCCACTGATTAGCGCTCTGGTAAAAGTTCTCAAGTGGAAAAGTTTAACCAGTTAGGTAATTCCTTTGTGGATTTGTGATCACTTAGAATTCTATATATGTTAGTTTGTGAGGTCTGACTTCAGACAAATTAGTCACCTTTCATTGGTTGGGATGAAAAAGGGACCTCTATCGTCTTCACCACTGTCCTTTCCATGATCGAGTACCTTAGTAGTGAAATATGAACATACATGCAACTAAATCATATGCGTTTACCAACTAATTAAGTACAAACTTATAGGTTACAAGTGGAGGAGTTTCCCACTCAATAGTGATGGGGGAGCACATGATAAGATACGAGTGATCTCCCAGTCCTTTATATATAAATAGGGATACCTCCCCCGTATACGAGGGTAACTCTCTTCTTTTTCGAGATGCTGTATCAGGTGTTATTGTGAAAGTCAGAGGTGCTAGCAGTTGATTTGTATATAATACAAACAAGTTTCTGTTTTCTAATATTTAAACGTCATTGCATGCATTCATCCTCGTCGTATTCCTAAACTATAGTAATTTAGGTCACATTCTAAGAGATTACCACATATGAATTAAGAATATGGTGTTAGGTAGTCTCTTCACGTACTTATAATTTGTCCATATAACTTCAAAATTCCATCTTCTTCTATACCCCAATAGCTAACTAATTACCTTTCCTTAATTTGTAGCAAAATCCTGTCATGGAATTCCAGTCCGAGTCCCCAAAGTTTGCTCTGCCTGTGGACTCTGATCACAAGGCAACAGAGTTCAAAATCTTCTCCATAGCCAAACCGCACATGCGAGCCTTTCACTTAGCTTGGTTCTCATACTTCTCATGCTTCCTCACCACTTTTGCCGCAGCACCTCTACTCCCCGTAATCCGGGACAACCTCAACCTCAACACCACCGACATCGGCAACGCCGGAATCGCTTCGGTCTCCGGCGCAGTCTTTGCCCGAATTGCAATGGGGACTCTCTCCGACTTATTCGGACCGCGTCTCGCCTCTGCCTCCCTCCTACTCCTCACCGCACCAGCTGTCTTCTTATTCTCAATGGCCTCATCCCCCATTTCTTTTCTCTTCTTGCGTTTTTGCGTCGGCATCTCTTTGGCCAACTTTGTTCCAACCATGTTCTGGATGAGCTCTATGTTTTCGCCTCCAGTGGTCGGCACGGCAAATGGCTTTGCCGGCGGTTGGGGAAACTTTGGTGGTGGTGCAACGCAGCTGATCATGCCACTTGTGTTTAGCCTCATTCAACATAACGTTGGTGCTGCCAAGTTCACTGCTTGGCGAATAGCGTTCCAAATCCCTGCCGTGTTTCAGGTGCTCTCCGCATTTGCGATTTTGCTGTTCGGGCAGGATATGCCGGACGGTAACTTCCACCGGTTGGAGAAGTCCGGTGACAAACCGAAAGACAAGTTTTCGACTGTTTTCTGGCATGGGGTTAAAAATTACAGAGGGTGGATTCTGGCATTGACTTATGGCTATTGCTTTGGGGTTGAGCTCACTGTGGACAATATCATAGCTGAATACTTTTACGACAGATTCAATCTCAAGCTTCACACTGCAGGGATTATAGCGGCGACTTTCGGGTTGGCCAATATTGTTTCTAGACCGACAGGAGGGGTTTTATCAGATTTGATGGCGAGGAGGTTTGGGATGAGGGGGAGGCTGTGGACTCTGTGGGTGCTGCAAACTTTGGGGGGTGTGTTCTGTGTGATTCTTGGGAGAGTTGGTTCTCTGAAGGCTTCTATTGGTGTCATGGTTTTGTTCTCCTTGTGTTGCCAAAGTGCTTGTGGGCTTACATATGGAGTGGTACCTTTTGTTTCCAGAAGGTACGTTTTCAACTTTGACACATTAAAATGACTTTAGTTTATGCTATATTGATGTCCCAATATGATGATCAATGCAGTTTTCATATTTGATTCACTCTAAGTACATAGGATTATGTTTAGTTATCGAATTGTTACTTTTTTATATAGAAATATACAGTATTTGATAATGTTTAGTAGTGTATTTGATATAGGTGTGCAATTGTTACTTGATATGTCATCAGTCATTATTGTATGTTTTCATATCATTGATCGATATGATATTTTGTCCTCCGGTTTAAGATTACATGTGCAAATCCATTTGTGCATGATTAGGCTTGATGTAATTTAATTTTAATCTCATTTTCAGGTCACTAGGTGTCATCTCTGGTATGACCGGGGGTGGTGGAAGCTTGGGTGCAGTTCTGACCCAACTTATTTTCTTCAAAGGATCCAAGTATTCGAAAGAAACAGGGATTACTCTAATGGGGGTCATGATCATATGCTGCACTCTCCCAATGACTCTAATACATTTCCCGCAATGGGGTGGAATGCTGAGTGGTCCATCATCTATAAACACTGCCACTGAAGAGGAGTACTACATGTCCGAATGGACTTCAGTGGAGAAGGAGAAAGGTTTCCATTGTGCAAGTGTGAAATTCGCTGAGAACAGCAGAAGCGAAAGGGGAAAGTCTGACTCTTTAACCAGGACCTCTGATGAGGTTTCACCTACGGTACATGTTTAACTAGCTAGTACGTACTGCATCAACCGTAAGTCTGTAAGAAGCTTAAAGCTTCAAACCAAAAGCTAGCTCCTAATGATAGCTTGAAGCTTAAACCAATACCTAGCTCCAAATAATGGACTGATGCTTGTACCTTTTAGATTAAATAATGACTATATTGGTTGATACTAAATAATGACTATATATGAATCAAATCAACAATCGAAACTGAAGATTAGGAAAACCCAACACTAGGTGTTTAATGGTGCATATCTCATCCTCCTTTCATAAATGAATCAAATCCACGAAACTAAAAATTAGGAACGGCCAACACGTTACAGTAACTTGAAAACAATATGAAGTCATAGTACATTGACTCCTAATATGAAGTGCAATATAGACATCATAATGATTTCATACTATGTTGCAAGATTGTTTTCTTAATGCAAATGAGACCATTTAATCCTGAACTTCCTTTCTTTATTAAATTAAATGTAGATACATACAAGCTGAATCTATATATTGAGGAAGAAGATTCTAGGTGACGTCCCTTGAATGTAGGGATCTGATGTGTATGGTATTGTAAAGGCAGATGATTTGCTTCCTATTTTAAGTAGACGTGTTGGACAAGAATAGAGATACTACTTGTATATAAGGATGTAATCAGTCATTGAATAATATATCGAAGAGACAAGTTTCAACCACAATCTCTTTATGGTATCAGAGCATCACGCTCTTGAGGCCTGAAAACCCTAGGATCCCTAGAGAAACACAAACCTTACCCTAATGGGCGGAGAAGATGCATCCAACACTATGACTCAATTCGAGTCACAGGGATCGAAGTCTACAGCCCCATGGGAGAATTCAAACCACCACTCTATCTCCACCCTTCAGATCAGCCAGGTGCTGTCCTCGCTGAAACTTTGGTGGAAGAAAATTATATGACATGGGAGAGTTCGATGCAAATGGCTCTCATGATCAAGAACAAGCTGGGGTTCATTGATGGATCCCAAGAGAAACCAACTCACAATTCTCCTAAGCAGTTGCAATGGGAGAGATGCAACACACTGGTCAAATCCTGGCTTATAGCAGCGATGTCGAAGGAAATTTCAAAAAGTGTAATTCATTGCAAGAGTGCCAAAGCTATATGGGAAGAATTGAAAGCGAGATTTGCTCAAGTCAACACAGTCTCCCTATATGAGCTAGAATCTGCCATATATAATTGTGATCAGGGAACAAGCTCAGTCACTGCGTTCTTTACAAAGCTTAAAGGCCTTTAGGATCAAAAGGAGGCACTTTGCAAACTCCCAATCTGTACCTGTGATGCAAATGAAGCTGTGAAAGCTTATGTAGACACACAGAAGACCTTGAAATTCCTAATGGGTTTGAATGATAATTTTACTCAAACCAGAAGCAACATTATAGGGATGGAACCTTTTCCCAATTTGAACAACGCGTATTCTTTGGTCCTACGACACGAGAAGCAACTGGAGGTGTCAAGTGCCAGGCCTACTGTTGTGACTGAGAGTGCTGCGTTTGCAGTCAAGAAGTCGGGAGGAGAAGGAAATCAAACCACTCGAGAGGGAACAAGGGCAAGAAGATGGTGTGAAAAATGCAAAGTGGATAATCATGACACTCAATACTGCAGAGCACACATAACGTGCACTTTCTGTGAAGGCACTGGTCATTCCTACAATTTTTGTAGGAGGAGAAAAAAGCTAATGGGGGAGAATTCAAACAATGGAAAGCGAGAGGGACAGAACTCCAGATCCAGGGCCAATTTCGTTGGTGAAAGAAATGGAGGAGACATGGCTAACTTCCCACTCTCTCAAGGGGAGTGCCAGCAAATGATGGGACTACTAAACAAGATCAAGAATGGAGCTGGCAACTCAAATGAAGGAAGGCAACTATTGGAGATGTTGAATTCCTCAACTCCTTCAACAACAAATCTCGTTGGTAACATTCCAAATTATGAAGAGATGTCAGGTACAATTTGTGCACTTTCACAAAAGGATACACAAGTAGTATGGATATTTGATAGTGGTGCGAGTGACCATGTGGAATGCAATTTTGATTTACTCACTCATGCTAAGGCAGTGCATAACCGAAGTGTGCGCCTGCCTAAAAACACCAGATTGCCAGTATCACATATTGGGACAGTTTGTTTTTCACCCAGCTTCACACTTCACAACGTCCTATGTGTTCCCCTATTTTACTTGAATCTCATATCTGTCAGCAAACTCGTATTGGACTCCTTTTACGTGACTATATTCATCAGACGAGTTTGTTTTGTGCAGGACCTTCACTCGGGGACTGTGATTGGGACGGGAGCTGAACGTGAAGGGTTTTATTGTCTCAACGTGCCAAAGGAAGGAACATGCAACGTGGTCCATATCAAACCACAAAAACCTTGGCATGAACGATTAGGCCATCCCTCTAGCAAAGTCACATCCTTATTTCCCTTCTTGCATAATAAAGCTTGTGATACAAGTAGTTGTTTTGTTTGTCCCTTGGCCAAACAAACTCGAAATCCATTTCCTTTGAGTAATTCTATCAGTAATACATGTTTTGAATTAATTCATGTTGAAATTTGGGGTGGGTACCATGTTCCGACTATTTCTGGTGCCAGGTATTTTCTCACTATCGTTGATGATCATACAAGGTGCACTTGGGTTTATCTTATGCATTACAAATCCGAAGCTAGGCAGTTACTCATTTCTTTCATTCACATGATAGCAACACAGTTTAATGTCAAAGTTAAAATCGTTAGGAGTGGTAATGGTCCGGAATTTTAATGTCATGATTTTTATTCTTCAAAAGGGATTGTGCATCAAACAAGTTGCGTCAACACACAACAACAAAATGGTGTAGTTGAGAGCAAACACCGTCACCTTCTCAATGTAGCCCGAGCCCTCCTCTTCCAATCCCATCTTTCCAAAGAGTTTTGGGGTGATGCCATACTCACTGCTGCCTATTTGATTAACCGTACCCCATCATCGGTTTTACAGGGAAAAACTCTGTTTGAAAAACTTTTCAACAAGGTCCCAACCTATTCTCATTTGCGAGTTTTCGGGTGCAGCTGTTTTGTTTCTTCTCATCCACTCAAACCTAGTAAATTTGATCCTCGGTCAAGGGAGTGTATCTTTTTAGGATATCCTGGTAATAAAAAGGGGTACAGAGTCTACTGCATTGAAGAAAAGAAATACCTAGTTTCTAGGGATGTCATATTTTTTGAGAGAGAGTTTCCTAATCCAACCCAACCACCTTCCTCTCCCTAATCCGTCCAAATACAAAGTCCCGCTCTGCTTCCCAATTCTACTCCTTTCACGTCACCCTTCTCAACCCATCCTCCTATTTATGAGCAAGATCCCTTGCCTCCTGATTCTGTGTTGACCCAACCAGATATTCCTACCACCACTTCCGCTGACATACAAGCCAACCCCTCTACGCCACCATCCCCTACCCCAGACTCGCCCACTCTTCCCGAAACTTCACCACCAGAACTCTTGCCCGACCTCCCCGCACCACCACACACCATATCCGCACCTGCAACGCATCCCCGATGGTCCAGTCGAGCCACAACAGTTCCCAGTACGTTGCAGGGCTTCCATGTTGAGGCCAAGCTCCCTTCACGCTCTCAACCATTACTGTCTTCAAGAATCGAAGGTTCTTCAAGTACGAATCATCCTATTGCTCAAGTTTTTTCTTATGAACGCCTTTCTCCAGAGCATCGAAACTTTGTGGCTAACATTTCTCTTGTCAAGGAGCCACACCGTTTTTCTCAGGCAGTCAGTGATCCCAAATGGCGTGAGGCCATGAACAAAGAAATTGATGCTCTCCAAGATAACAAGACATGGAGTATGGTTCCTCTACCACCCGGGAAAAAGGCGATCGGATGTAAATGGGTGTACAAGGTGAAGTACAATCCTGATGGAACCGTTGAAAGGTATAAAGCACGACTTGTCGCGAAAGGTTATAGTCAAGTGGAAGGGATTGATTATCAGGAGACATTTGCACCTGTAGCCTAGTTGACTACAGTCTAGGTGCTTCTTAGCTTGGCTGCTATAAAGAATTGGCATGTTCACCAACTCGACGTTAATAACGCCTTCTTGCAAGGTGATCTTTATGAAGGAGTTTACATGGCAGTTCCTCCTGGTTTTGGACGAAAGGGAGAGAACAATGTGTGTCATCTTCACAAGTCTTTGTATAGACTTAAGCAAGCTTCCCGACAATGGTTTTTGAAGCTCTCTGATGCGTTTCACACTGGCGGTTTTCGACAGTCTTGGGCAGACTACTCGCTATTCGTCTGTAACCATCAAGGCAGGTTTACTGTTTTATTAGTATATGTGGACGACGTGATCATAGCAGGAAATAATTTAGAAGACTTATTAAAGACAAAACATTTTCTTGCAAAGTGTTTCAAGTTAAAGGATTTAGGCAAGCTCCGGTACTTCCTTGGCATAGAAGTAGCAAGGTCCGACAAAGGAATAGTACTCAACCAAAGCAAATATGCGTTGGAAATCCTAGAGAATTCTGGTTTCTTGGGGGCTAAGACCTCGAAAGCTCATTTTGATCAGAATTTGCAACTGACACAAGAAGAAGGAGTTGAGCTAGCTGATGCATCTCAATATCGTAGACTTGTGGGTAGGCTTATATACCTAACCATAACCAGGCCCGATCTTGCATATGCAGTGCACATTTTGAGTCAGTACATGCACAAACCTCGGAAGCCACATCTTGAAGCTGCCTACAACGTGTTACGGTACATTAAGCATACTCCAGGGCAAGGCATTCTCTTACCTTCTTCTGGACAGTTGGAACTAGAAGGTTTTTGTGACGCCGACTGGGCACGTTGCAAAGATACTCGAAGGTCAACCACAGGTTATTGCATTTTCTTTGGTGATTCTCTTGTTTCATGGAAGTCAAAGAAGCAGAATACAGTGTCTAGAGCCAGCGCCGAAGCAGAATACAGGTCAATGGCTACCACAAGCTGTGAAGTGACTTGGCTTCGAAGCTTACTTCAAGACTTATATGTTCCACAGGGCAAACCGACCAGGTTATTTTGCGACAACAGAGCAGCAATCCACATTTCATCCAATCCAGTCTTCCATGAGAGGACTAAGCACATTGAGATTGACTGTCATGTTGTAAGGGAGAAGGTGCAGCGTGGAGTAATCAAGACACAGTTCATTCGAAGTCATGAGCAACCAGCAGACCTTTTCACTAAACCAGTGAGTTTGAAACAATTCAAAACGCTGCTACACAAGTTGGGTGTCATCAACATCCACTCCAACTTGAGGGGGAGTATTGAGGAAGAAGATTCTAGGTGATTGACGTCCCTTGAATGTAGGGATCTGATGTGTATGGTATTGTAAAGGCATAGGATTTGCTTCCTATTTTAAGTAGACGTGTTGGACAAGAATAGGGATACTACTTGTATATAAGAATGTAATCAGTCATTGAATAATATATCAAAGAGACAAGTTTCAACCACAATCTCTTTACTCTATGATCCCCTTAGTTCATCAGATTTGAAATATACAACCAAACCAGTGCTACTCAATTGCCGGACGAGTGTGTTCTGTTTGGCAAGAGGAAACTTCTTGTCCATTTCTGCATACGAGTCTTCACACGTCTCGCAGTTGCTCCTAACGGCCGAGAGACCGATGTTGAAGCCGCCTACGTCACGGCTCCTTAGATCTTCCACGCTAGTCTCCAGGTTGGTAATGGCGTCTCTATACAGAGACGTGCAAACTCAGGCGTCCTTTTGGGGAGCTTAGCGGTGGACGCTTTTGCTTTCTTGGTCTCGGAAGTGAGTCGCTTGACGGTGGCCTCCGCCGCGGCGTATGGGGTTTTGGCTCTTCCCCCGATGGACCGACAGAGGGTTTTGTAGTCGGCTCCGGCACAAAGCTCGGCGCTCGAAGCTTTTGCTTTCTTGGTCTCGGAAGTGAGTCGCTTGACGGTGGCCTCCGCCACGGCGTATGGGGTTTTGGCTCTTCCCCCGATGGACCGACATAGGGTTTTGTAGTCGCCTCCGGCACAAAGCTCGGCGCTCGACACATGGAATAACGATGTGGCCATGAAAAGAAAGACCAATGACAGAGGTGTAAAAGTGCTTGATACCCCTTTTTGTTTGTGTAGATTAATTGCTTAATTTTTTGCTTTGGATTTTGGTTTCACTGCCAAAGTTTGAAGCAGTAACTCTGGCTCATGGATCGTAGATTTGGTAAGTTTTGATTTTGAAACACCCCACATAACGCTCCGCGAAAACGGCCCATGTAGTAGGAGATTTGATCAAAGGAAAAACAGAGATGATGTCAGCGAGTCAAAACCTCATGGATGACCAGCTTTGGGTTCTTCAAGCACCATATATTCAAATTCAATACTTGTACATCACTTCAATTTCATAGATAAAAGCTAAACATAATGATTTTCTATTTGACTAGTAAAAAAAAATGATTTTCTATTTGAGTTTCTTCTTTTGAAACAAATAACATCTCCTTTACACACACACACACACCTGATTCTAAACCCAATATAGGTTTTTTTTTTTTTTTTTTTTTTTTTTTTTTTTTTTCAACAGTGCTAAATACACACAATATAGGGTTGTTGATGGTAGTAGGATGTCCACAATTGTTCTAAATGTGGAAAAGTTAACTGTCATGCTTTAAATCATTGAATTAGTGATATTTATGGGTCTCAAAGCGGTTCGATTTGTAGCGGTGATGATCATGTGTCTTACTATATCACTATGCCAAAAAGTTAATCAGATGACAGATCATCTCTGTCGTCTGATTGCATGATTTTCTGTCGTTTGAGGCGCTGCCGTCTCTTGTGTAATCAGACGACATAGAAACTCTGTCGTCTGATTGCACTCAGACGACATACATGTTTTTGGTCTTCTATTGTCTGATTGATTCCTCACATGTACAAGTGTGTGTTATGAAGATTTCAGACGACAGAAATGTGTTACCTTATATATAAACAGACATCAGCAATCTTTATCTTCTATTGTTTAATAGCTATTTCAAAGACAGTATTCATGATATTTCTGTGGTGTGAATGAACTGAAGTGTTAAGTGCTGAGAACTTATTTGTTGTCTGTAATGGTTATAAACTACATATAATTGTGGTCTTAAGTATGTTTCAATTACATATAACTGCAGTATGAAAAGATAAGAAACATCAGTTATTTGTTGTTGTAGCTACATTTATGATTCATTTTTATGTTGTCTGAATGTGTATAAAACTATAAATAACTCAACTATTCTGTTGTCTATGTCCATTAAATATAACAGATATTTGTCGTGGTTTTTTAGTTAAGATTACATTTTTCTGTTGTCTTAACCGGTATAAGAGAATAGTTATCTGTGGTTCTATGTATCTTTCAGTGACAACTATCTGTTATCTTAACTGATATAGGAGGATAGTTATTTGTGGTTCTATGAACCTTTGAGCGACAATTATCTGTTGTTTTAATCAATATAAGAGGATAGTTATTTGTGGTTCTATTCTATTGTTTTTCAGTTGTTCCAACAACATATTGTTCTTCAAGTTTGTTCTTCCATTGCATTTCAGATGACACATATAAGTTTGCTCTTGCCATTCATTGATGTTCTCATTCATTCTTGAAACTCCAATGTCATTACAGTCATTAAAATACATCTACAATAGTCATTAATTGTTCCATGAGACCTAAGTAGTACTATTGAAGCTGAATAGCAAAATAATCTGCAATGTACTCTAGAGCTTGAACATTTGTTTTTTCTTCTCCTGCAGTGGCTTGGCTGTAGAATATATGAAATGCTCCTAGCTCCTTCAAGATGCCAATCACTTGCCTTCAGAGTTTGCATAGAATTTTTCACTGCATGTGTTGAAACCGCAAGGTATAAAGCAAAACCCAAACAATTATCAGCCTAATGATATTGTCAAAAGAACAACATGGGCATGTTTGATGAGTTTTTGAATGAAAACCAAACATTGCAGCAACTATTGTATAAAGAACTCATCCTCTAGTTCGGGGGGGGGGGGGGGGGGGGAGAGAGAGAGAGAGAGAGAGAGAGAGAGAGAGAGAGAGAGAGAGCATGGACATCTCCATTACCGGTCAAAATATAAGAAAATACTATAAACACCAAGTATATAATTGCAAGCATTTCAAAATTTCAACATTATCATTGCCTTCTCTATTAAAATAGACAAGAGTAATAGCATATATGGAAGACTGGAAGTTGAGAAATCTACCGAGCAATCAACACATCCAGGCGGCTTGTGATTAAAAATCATTCCATGGAAAAGCTGTGATTAAAAATCATTCCATCGCAAAGCTGGTCCGGACAATCAAAGAGAAAGTCAATAATGAATCAAGTTTCCATAAATAATAAAGCCTATAACTGATTATATAAAGCTACCATAGTTAAACATTAATTTCTCTTCAACTTAAGAACAATGGATGGACCTAGTCATAGCGTTTGAACTTCACTCTACAGTCTAAAGTATCTTGAGTCTCTTTTTAACCTTATAATAATAAAGGACAATGGTTCATGTGCAGTAATCCAAAACAATAGACTATCTCGTTCACTTTTACTTACGAGTAGGAAGTTGTACTTATATCTCATACAAACAAATGCATCTTAATTATAACATGATTGCGGTCATAAGAAAGATCAATTGAAAAACAAAGGTGTGACCTGAGCGAACCTGAAACCAGATCAAAATCTTATTTCCTACGACCTTGTAGAACCTGCAGTAGTGAAAGCCAAGGAAAACCGAAAGCTCACTTACATTAGAAGCTAACCTCATTGACCAATTAACAAAAGTGCATCAAAATACCACTATACATTATACAACATAGATTGCCTTTATTGTATATCCGCTAAAACAACACTCTTGTTCATAGCTCAAAATACCACTATACCAACGTCAGTGCTCACATGGGATTGGTTCCCATACCAGTATAACATTTTTTTTAGCCTTCACGCAAATGTTCTCAGCAAAACATAACAATGACTTTTTTCATGAAAAATGTGTGCTATAGAAAGGCACTTTGACCAAACTAGGGTTAAATGACTAGACATTGCCAAAATTTTGGTTCCATTTTCCGCTGCACAATGAGGTTCATAGATGAACTTTTCCCAGTTGAGTCCTACTTGAAGACCACAGCCTAAAAACCAAGTATGCAACTTTCTAGATCAAAGAAGCTATAGAAACATGGGACAGAAATGGTCTCTGAGATACCAACATTAAGATTGCACATGAAGACATAGTCACACACAAACTTCAGAGTCTCATGAGATAGTATTACCTCCTCCTCACAAAGTATCCCAGTCCCTAGGGCCCGGTATATCTTTGAGATTTTCCTTATTGATCAAAGAAGCTTCATGTTGGTGTCACTGCATTGTCGATTTTCCTTGTTAGTCATTGAAAATAAAGGGAATAGAATAACACCATGTTAATGCTTGGATCCGTGGGGATCTAATTAACGATAAATAAAAGAGAGGGAGAGAGTGACACAAGCGAAGTATAGTGGTTCATCTCCCGCCTTAGCGGGAGACTACGTCCACTTGAATGTTTAACTATGTGTGTTGAGCCTTGCGGCCTAACAAGATTACAAAGTGTGTAATGGAGTTGAGATGGAAATGAATGGTGTTTAAGTGGGAGGAGGCATTCCTTTTATAGGTGAAGGCCAATGCTTCTCCTTTACATTTTCTTAGATGTGGGACAAGAACCCACTATTCTAGTCTAGAGAAGCATATTGTGGAGACAACTTGGCAAGGCCGGAAAGGTGACTTCCCGGCGACGGATTTGCGACTTCCGGATACCGTAGCGTAGCTTGAACATAGGGCTACGAGATGCAAGTAGCGGTTGGGCCTCACCATGGCTTGTGGGTGTCCCAAAGAGCGTGTTACTTATGCTTGGTGAGATAGCAAACTAGTCATGCTAGTAGAGGTATCTACACACCAAGAAGACAATCCAATATCATCTCATCATGATTGTCAACCATATAATAAAAATAAAAAATAAAAATACTAAAAGCAGGTTCAAGCGAGATTGAACATGTCATTGCTTTAACCTGTCATCTCCAATATGGGATGTCCCATCAGCAAAATATGTTGCAAGTTGCTTTTTGGCATGCTTTATCTTTGCACATAGCAGTATTCCTAGAACAATTTTACACCAGTTACAATCAAGTAGTATAACGATTATTGTCGGTAAATAACAATGGAAAGGTTATCTAGACTAGTAAAACTGGAAACTGAGGATC
>BDJD01004534.1:18572-37384 GCA_002564525.1 Rosa multiflora
CGTAAAAGATAAGATAAAGTGACTTATCTTATGCCGATTTGAGATTCATTGCTTGTGGCGGATAAAGTACTCCGATAATGTACGTCAACGCGTGGTTGCAGTTTGCATGGTTGATGGAAATAGTTGAATTTCCTTGAAACGAAATAGGTGATTAATATGTAGATTTGTAAAATCAACATAAATAATTTGCATATGTACTTTGATAAAATTTTAAACAAAGTGTACAAGCAAATGTGGTAGTTGACTACAAACATATTAAATATTGGCAATTCTGTTTTGAATTTTAGATTGGCAGGAAGCAAATAGAAGTCGTTATAAGTAACGATGGTTGAGGCATGGCAATTATGCATGACTGTGGCAATCACTGATGTAGATGTTAACTATATGGCATAAATGAGGTAGCCTCTGACATACAGAATATGCAGCGGTGAAGTGCATGGTTGTGTTAACATGAATATGTACCCATACCCCTACATGTATGGTAAGAAGCATGAGATTGTAATGGCACCTGGGCGGTGGGGGTACATACATATATCATGAAGTTGACTATGTACTTGAGATTATAGATTCCATGAAGGAATATGTATGTGAAGTAGAGATGGCTATACAGACCGCTTGTCAGCAAGTAAATGAATATGCATGTGCAATAAAGTGGTAGCCGACATGTGCATGTGTAGACATTGTAAGCATGTGGGGCATAAAAGGCCTAAATTCCATACATGGCACGTGCATGCTTGAATCCCCTCTATCAATAATCAATTAAGAGTGTGCTGGAAGTGGCTATAGGTTTATGCATATGGAACACATAAATAAGCGACACGTGTATTGTAATTATGTACCATCAGAGAATATTATGTACAGAAGTAAGCATGATAGACGTGGTCTCATGTAGTCCGCACAGGTAGGCATATATTGCTTTGACTCTTATTATGATTATTCTATAAGTCAAAAATAGAGGCTGAACGAGTAATTGATAACTACTGGTTTTTGAAAACTTATCTCGTTGTCAGCTTGGCTGAGATTCCTTTGAAGAGCTGTCCTATAGTTCGAGGACGAATGCCCAGGTGGGTGTCAAGGCTAGCCAAATCAAGATCCTTCTTCTGTTTTTGGTCGAGTCATGATAGCTGGGTTTGCTGCAAAATTGTAAATGAATGCAGTGCAGCGACCAGAGCACAGCGGGGGTCGTCCGGAGGAGAATCTCGGCGGGGGTCGTCCGGAGTTGAAGCTCTGAGATGCCCAACGGTGAGGCTGCTCAGCGGAGGCCGGCGGAGTGGAGCCTTGCTGGCGGTTGTGGCTGGCGGAACTGTGTGTAGCGGAGGCTAGCGAAGAAGGAGGTAGCCAGCTAGCGGAGGCCGTTCGGGCCATGGCTAGCGGTGGAGGCTCGATGCCAGCGGCGGTCCTGAAACTCAGCGGAGGCCAGCGGTGGTTGTTAGCTGTTTGGCGGAGCTGCTTTTGGTCAGCGGAGCTTGTCCGTGAAGTTTTGGTCAGTGGTGCTTGATCAGATCAACAGTGCAGCGGTGCTCTGGCCAGCGGAGCTTTGGCAGAGATTGGTTGCAACTTGGCGGAGCACTCTCCAGCCGAGCGGAGCTATTTTGCTGGTGGTGTTGGTGCTTGACGAAGAGGATGAATGTTGATCGTGGGTGCCCATATCAATTGCAGTTTGACGTTTTGTGGCCGGCGGTGAGGCCTAGCTTGCGGTGGAAGCTTGCTGGTTTTGCCAGTAAAGCTCTGGCAGTGCCTAGCGGAGGTTTACCAGCTGAAGAAGTGTGGCGGAGCGGAGGGTTTGCAGCTGGCGGAGCTGCAAGTTGGGCGGAGGTGCTGGTGGAGCGGAGCTGGCTAGCGGAGGGAGCAGCAGTTGGGTCCGGCGGAGCTGCAAAGTAGAGCTGAGGCTCCGAGCTCGAGTTCAGCGGAGATGCTCGGCGGAAGAACTCGGCGGTGACCTGGAGGTTGGCGGAGGAAGAGTTCGGCGGTGCCGCTGACTAAGTTCGGCGGAGCGGAGCCTGATGGAGACCACGAGTTCCAGGTCGAAGGTGGACGGAGCTGCAATTGGTAGTGACTGGCGGGAAATTTGAAAATTGGAGGGGTGCCCAGAGAAGTTTTCTGGGTGTCCAGAGATTTTTTTTTTTTTTTTGAAGGTTCAGCGTTGACCGGACCCTATGGGCGTTGACCGACCCCACCGGGCGTTGACCTACCCCGTTGGGCTTTGACCGACTACGCCGGGCTTTGACTGGACCCGTTGGGCGTTGACCTACCCCGCCGGGAGTTGACCGACCATTGACCGACCCCAATTTGATGTTGAACGAGCGTTGACTCGACACTTTCGGGTCAAAGTTCGTGGTAGGTGACGAAGCCTTTGTGTTGGCTTCCCACAGACGGCGCCAATGTTAATGCTTGGATCCGTGGGGATCTAATTAACGATAAGTAAAAGAGAGGGAGAGAGTGACACAAGCGAAGTATAGTGGTTCATCTCCCGCCTTAGCGGGAGACTACGTCCACTTGAATGTTTAACTATGTGTGTTGAGCCTTGCGGCCTAACAAGATTACAAAGTGTGTAATGGAGTTGAGATGGAAATGAATGGTGTTTAAGTGGGAGGAGGCATTCCTTTTATAGGTGAAGGCCAATGCTTCTCCTTTACATTTTCTTAGATGTGGGACAAGAACCCACTATTCTAGTCTAGAGAAGCATATTGTGGAGACAACTTGGCAAGGCCGGAAAGGTGACTTCCCGGCGACGGATTTGCGACTTCCGGATACCGTAGCGTAGCTTGAACATAGGGCTACGAGATGCAAGTAGCGGTTGGGCCTCACCATGGCTTGTGGGTGTCCCAAAGAGCGTGTTACTTATGCTTGGTGAGATAGCAAACTAGTCATGCTAGTAGAGGTATCTACACACCAAGAAGACAATCCAATATCATCTCATCATGATTGTCAACCATATAATAAAAATAAAAAATAAAAATACTAAAAGCAGGTTCAAGCGAGATTGAACATGTCATTGCTTTAACCTGTCATCTCCAATATGGGATGTCCCATCAGCAAAATATGTTGCAAGTTGCTTTTTGGCATGCTTTATCTTTGCACATAGCAGTATTCCTAGAACAATTTTACACCAGTTACAATCAAGTAGTATAACGATTATTGTCGGTAAATAACAATGGAAAGGTTATCTAGACTAGTAAAACTGGAAACTGAGGATCATATTTGAATAAAAGGATCCTTGTGGTTCTTAGATGTCTCTATGAGAGATGTAGTAAATATCACTAAAGTATTCATTTTACACGGTACAACTTGGCACCGTATGTATATCTGCAACAAAAAAAAAAAACCAACTGACATACCATGTATATCAATTACTACAATGAAACTTTGAGACCCAAAATGATAAAACAATCATGTGTTTTTATTCGTTACGTTGCAATTAATACACATAAAATCTCTAATTATGAAGATTTCAGAAGTTCTTGATAATCATAGGTTGTAACCTTGATTCAAATAGCTAGATAGAGTATGTATTCAAATTTATCTCATTCCCAGAGTCATGCCTAAAAAGGCTAAGCATATTGATTTGAAAAGAAAAAAAGAAAATAGTAAGGGATAACATCGTTTTGGACAGCTTTGAAATTATGTGGTACCTGAAGTGCCCCTTCCTAGGCGATGAACAGGAACAAGATGTGATTTTTGGCATGCTAAGTGATGGATCTTCTGAGTTTGCCACCATAGGAGCTGTGTTAGAACTGTCCGTTGCTGGAAAAGACCTCCAGGTAAAACTTGTAGCCCGCCTGGCTTATTCAAAGCAATCTGAACACATATTAGTAATGATATGTCAAGCACAGT
This sequence comes from Rosa multiflora, assembly GCA_002564525.1. Classification (NCBI taxonomy): domain Eukaryota; kingdom Viridiplantae; phylum Streptophyta; class Magnoliopsida; order Rosales; family Rosaceae; genus Rosa; species Rosa multiflora. The sequence goes on from BDJD01004534.1 coordinate 22,407, forward strand.
CACCATCAAAATGGATGAAAACAAACAATACTGAATATATTCTATCACTGAGAAACCACATGGTGCTTTATTTGGTTGCTAATATACTTTTTGAAAAGAAAAGTCATCTCAAGAACCTTTATGTTGTTGGCTCTTAGGAACCAGATCAATTTGAAATAGTAATCTGATATGCTGAGATAAAACTGAACTGAGGACCTACCTTACACCAACCCACCTCATCCCTTTAGCACAAAGGCAATGCTCAGATGACAAAGTGGCAAGATTTCATCAAATTCTATTTAGTTATGTTCTCGGATATTCTCTAAAATCAACTATAATACATTGAGATATATACATATTTGAAGCATTCAGTCAAACAAAGACATTTTTGCATGAATACATTTATTAAACAATACCAAACACAATGATAACAGTCACCTGAATCTCTTACAGTGCAAAAATTCCGTGCTTTCAATTACAACTGTTATCACACAAGTTGCTTCACATTATCTTAACCATGAAGAAACAAACCGTAACTGGTTTAAGACATTTACCATATCATCATCCTCATACAGAACCTCCAGCAAGTATGGCGCATCCGGCTCTCTCCACGGAAGCCTATGATAGACCAATTGTGAACCAACCCTAACCAAATGCATTACATTAAGAAAAAACACCACATAAGAATCTTCCCTTATGCACAAGGAGCAGAAATAGCATAGAGACAATAGTATCCATACAAAAAATAACAACAAAGGAGTAGGCATAGCATAGAGACAATACCTGAGGATCGTATTCGAGTCTCTAATAACTTCTCCATCAACTGTTATCTGTAGACCAACAAAGCAATGCTGTAAATTTCCAAAGCAGATGTTCGTTTCTAAAAACAAAAGGCAGAATCAGGTGCCACCAAGACATTGCTCATAAGCTCATAACCCAAGAAAAAAAAAACCCAAATCCAATCTTCATCAACAAACAATAAGCAATGGCACCCATTTGAGAAAAGCAAAGGATTTACCTAGTCCGAGTGGGTGTGAGTTGGAACAGAGCAGAGTCCAACCGAGCGGAAGACCTCATTTTTACAAGAAATCGATTAAGGGGTGCTCAAAGAACTAGGCTTTATGAATTGGGAAAGTGAAAATTTAGAGACTCATTAGGAAAGTGAAGAACTTTGAAGCCAACAGAGAGTGGTTTAGACTCCAGAGGTAATGGGAAAGTGGTTTAGACATTGGTTCAGCCAACAATAACCATAAAGACCTCATCTCCATCTTGCCATACTCCTGCTTCTCCCTAACCCTAACCACCCTGCCAAGCCACTGCACAATCAATTGCAGCCCGTAGCAGATTCTGAGGACGAAGACGCCGTGGGCCTCGACCCACTCGGCGAACCCGGGTGGGAAGCTGAGGGAGTCGTTGCTGTGGGCGGAGTAGGGCCCACGGAGAGGATGACGACGCTGGATTTGAGGTCGGTGATGGAATTGAGAGGGCTGGTGCCGGAGATGGTGAGGTAGAAGACAGAAAGGGATCAGATGAGGCAAGTGATGAGGTGGGTGTATTGGGAGCCATAGTCGAGGATGAGGACCAGGTCCGATTTCACGACCTTTGGGTCCATAGCTGCTGCAACTGCTCTAGTTTCTACGATTCTAGGGTTGGACGAACGGGTGACCTAGAGAGTAGAGAGAAATAAAATGTAGTTGGGGATTTTGGATTCGAGTATCCAAATGCTACACTAGTTCCTCGTTTATAGATCTGGTGAGGGAAAGAAACAGGTAGAGAGCGGAAGAGTGATGGAGAAAGGGTGAACTACTCGAGACTTGAAAGTTTTAGACGGAATGAATAAAGTATCGGCCGGGCTTAAGGACTGAGGGCTTTCAAAGGTAAAAGAAAAGATAAAAATTGAAAAATTGACTCCAATACATTCAGACAACACAATTTTCTTAAATCTGTTATCTGAATGTTACCCTTGTTTTGACTCATCTAGGGTTTAACCATTTTGAGAGGGAAATGGTCAAAAGAACATGGAGGGAGAATTCCAAAATTTCAACCATCTATATTCAGAGAACAGATTTATGTTGTCTGAATATGACTACCTTTTAGGCTTAGATGAATGAAAATTATAGGTATATTTCTATCTTGAGCCAACAACGTAAATATGTTGTCTGAATGCCTCCCTTTTATTCAAAATAAAAAAAGTGTGTTTCAGTGATTATTCAGACAACAGAGTTAGATTTTTATGTTGTCTAAAAAACTCAGACGACAGAAAATTAGGTTTCTGTCGTCTGATGCGTGTTGTTTGATTAACTTTTTGGCATAGTATATTGTTGTTTCCTCTCTTGAAAGGGTTTGCACCTTGGCAGGCTGATAGTTGAGCTTTTGTTGTATTCTGTTTAGTTTTTTGTTGTTCTGTTTGCCCATTGTTCGATGTTGTTTGTAATATTGTGTTTACTTAATAGAATTTTATTTTCACCGCTAAAAAAGAAAAGACTTTAGATAACATTCTTGCCATTGAGTTGGTTTATCTGATCACCAATTCACCATGTTAGATGTTATTTTTCCTCTTCATATATGCATAGAAACAAAATGTTGTAATTTGATTGTAAACTTTTTCCTGCTCTTGATTAGAAGCTTAGAACATTGTCGTAATTGGGGCATACTTATTTCGTTTGGCAAGGAATTGATGATATATCATTTGATCTCCATCAAGATAATTGTGGTGTAATTAGGGGCTCTCACTGGGGTTGTGAATTGTGATTATATATAGCTTAAGATCAAGCCCAAGTAACAATCCATCTAGTGTTTGGGCCTATGCAGAACTCGGTCCAATCAGGTAAATACCATGAAAGTTTTGCTATAATTCAGGCAGAAATAAAGTCTATTCAATAGTTTGAAACAGTTTATTCTAAAAAAATCAAATATGTATAAAATAATTTTGATTAGGAAAATGATTGTTGGCCTCAAATAAGGCTTAAGATTTGTAACTTCAATGTTAGGTGTCATGTCATGTCACCTACACACATCACCTATTTGTCAAATCATGCCATGTAATTCTTGAGAAAAATGTTATCTTTGTTAAAGTAAAATTGAGATTGGAATTGGTCTACTCATTTCATTTCATAGTCCCTTTATATAGTGATAAAATTACAATGGAAATATCGATTACATTAATGATACTAAATGCTGATTAATCCGTAATTGCGCTGATTGATGGTAATCACTGATTCCTTGATTCCCTCTCCGTTAGTTGCTTTGACGAAGGCACACAATATGTTTTTCCTTTAACACTCCCTCTTGTGCCAAGTCAAAGACGAAATGGTGCATGAGTTATTGTCTCACTAAAAACCTTGCCAGGTAACAATAAAAACTCTGTGGGACAAAAAATACACCTTGGTCGAAGGAAAAGAGCACAACGCACCTTCTACATTTGAGGATGACATGTGTGTGTTAGACTCCCCCTGATCATTACATTAATGAAGGGAGCTTGGAAAGTCTTCGTATTCCTATGCTTTTCATATGTTTCTCAAATGTGGTCTTAGGCAGTGATTTGGTGAACAAATCTGCCACATTCTCCTCAGACCTTACTTGATTTACTTGAATCTTGAGGAGGGTCTGTTGTTGCTGATTGTAGGAAAACTTTGGCGATATGTGTTTTGTATTATCACCCTTGATATATCCTAGCTTCATCTGTTCGATGTAAGCTGCATTATCTTCATAAATGTAAGTAGACTCTTCAGTGGTAGAATTCAAACCACTAGTCCCTCGAATATGTGCGATGATAGCTCTTAACCATACACACTTATGAACAGCCTCATGTAGAGTAATGATCTCTGAGTGGTTCGAGGAGGTAGCCACAAGGGTTTGCTTGGTTGATCTCCAAGATATCGCCATGTTCCCAAAGATAAATACATAACCAATTTAGGAACGACCTTTATGTGGGTCAGAGAGGTACCCAGCATCAACAAAACCAACTAAAACTTCATTTGGCTTTTCGATGTAGTGAGTGGCGCTTTCGCCATCAACATTTCCTTGAGGGATTGCAGTTCCATCTGCAGTCCCTCTTGTCTCTCTGTAGGGAAAGAACAGTCCCAAGTCAATAGTTCCTTTTAGGTATCGGAAAATGTTCTTGATACCATTCCAGTGATGCTGCGTTGGCGCTGAACTAAATCTAGCTAACAAGTTCATTGAGAATATAATGTCTGGTCGAGTACATTGGGCTAAGTACAATAATGCGCCTATTGCACTTAGATAGGGAATTTCAGCTCCCAACACCTCTTCGTCATCTTCCTTTGGACGAAATGGATATTTCCTTGCATCCAAACTTCGACCGATCATGGGAGTGCTAGCAGGGTACGCTTTGTCCATGTTAAATCGCCTGAGCATCTTTTGGACATACGCAGACTGGTGGATTAGTATTTCAAAAACTCGGTGTTCTAGTTCAAGGTCTAGATAGAATTGAGTTTTCCCAAGATCCTTCATTTCAAATTCAGATTTCAAGTAGCTCGCGGTTTCTCTTATTTCATCAAGAATACCTATTATGTTCATATTATCGACATATACTGCTACAATTGCAAATCCGAAACTTGTTTTCTTTATGAATACGCAGGGGCATAATTCATAGTTTTTATATCTCTTCCCAATTAAGTAGTCACTTAGACGGGTATACCACATCTGGCCAGATTGTTTCAATCCGTAAAGTGAGCGTTTCAACCTAATTGCAATTCACTCCGTGGTTTAGAGTCACTTGACTTGGGTAATGTAAGGCCATCATGCACTTTCATATATATCTCTGAATCTAGATCCCTATAGAGATATGCAGTAACCACATCCATGAGCTGCATTTCCAATCCTTCGGAAACTACTAAGCTAACTAAGTAGCGGAACGTTATAACATCCATTATGGTAGAGTATGTCTCCTCGTAGTCAATTCCAGGGCGTTGTGAGAAACCTTGTGCCACAAGGCGAGCCTTGTACCTCAAGACTTCATTCTTCTTATTACACTTTCTGACAAAGACCCATTTATGTCCTACATGCTTTACACTTGGTAGGGTTAGCACTACCGGACCAAATACCTGTCTCTTTGTCAGAAAATCTAATTTTGCCTGGATTGCTTCTTTCCATTTAGGCCAATATGCTCTTTGTTGACATTCTGCAACAGAGCTTGGTTTGATATCATCGTGCTCTATGATTTTTTGAGCAACAGTGTATGCAAATACATCATCAATGTGTATGGAAGATATTTCTATCAACTCATACGGACTCTCTTAGTCTATTGAGATTTCTTTGTTCTCTGGAATCATTTCAAACATTGGAGCGTCCTCCAGTATTGATTCATGGACATAACTATAATCAGAGACAATCTCATGAGAAGGATTCTCTACATTGATGATTAATGGATTGGTTTGTGCCTTACTCGCCCTCTTCTTCCTTGGTTGAGTGTTAATCGAACCAAGTGGCCTCCCCCTCTTCCTTTGGGGAGCCACGGCCTCAACCACACCTCCACTAAGTGTGGTTGCAATGCCTCTATCTGTAGCACCGTGCCCCTTGTTGGGGACTTCTTACCTTGCAGGCACATTTGCAGTTGGTATATGTGATCTCATCACTTTTGCGATATCAATAAACATATCAGGCATCGAATCTGCTATGTTCTGAAGACCGATTATTCTTTTCACTTCACTTTCACATTGTGAAGTGCGGGGATAAAAATGAGACAGAGTGGGGACAAACCACGACAATTCCTGTCGTTCCTTTGGAAAATATTTTTTCCTATCTCCCCCTAACGACGGGAAGACTGTCTCATCAAAGTGACATTCCGCAAATCTAGCGGTAAAGAGATTGCCTGTCAAGGGTTCCAAATAGCGGATAATTGTTGGGGATTCGTATCCAACATAAATACTTAATAGTCTCTGAGGACCCATTTTGATGCGCTGTGGGGGCGCAATAGGCACATATACTGCGCAACCAAATATGCGTAAGTGTGAAATGTCAGGCTTATATCCAATTACCAACTGGTACGCAGAAAATGGTTGGCTAGTAGTGGGTTTGAAACGAATAAGTAAAGCTGCGTTCAATATTGCATAACCCCATGCAGATATAGGCAGGTTGGTGCGCATAACCAATGCCCTAGCCACCATCTGTAGCCTGTGGATGGTAGTTTCTGCGAGACCATTTTGTGTATGCATATGGGGTACAAGATGCTCTACCTCGATCCCAATAGACATGCAATATTCATCAAATGCTTTTGATGGAAACTCTCCAGTGTTATCAAGCCTTATAGACTTGATAGGGTGATCAGGGTGGTGAGCCCTTAAACGTATAATCTGTGCTAGGAGTTTTGCAGCATTTCTTGTGGACAATAAAACGACATGTGACCTGATTGTCGAAGCATTCACCAGAACCATAAAGTACTTGAATGGTCCGCATTCTAGATGGATAGGTCCACATACATCTCTTTGTATCATTTGTAAGAATGGAATGTTTTGTTTTATGTCTTTAGCATAGGAAGGTCTAGATCCTGTTTTTGCTAAAGAGCAGGCTTTGCAAAACGAGGGATGTGCCTTTGAATAGTCAATGAGGCATAATGGGAGGTAGTGCTTCTGGTACTTCAGAAAGCAATGACTGTATTTGAGCAGTACTAGGACGGACACCTTGCAGTGTGACGGATTTTTCTCCCACTTTATTTTTCACTCGAAAGAAGAGATGTCCATATGAGTTCTTTAAAATACGGATCATCATGTCACGACCTCGGTGCCATAGGCAGTCATGCCAAAGCCTGTATGAGTCAGTGTCCCACATTTCATTGTTGGTGACAATACATGATTCAATGATCCGAATCGTAATGAGGTACAGTCCACTAGATTGACTCATAAGTTTCTCTAAAATGCGTTTCCCTTCCACATTCATTAGAGGTAATATAAAGGTATTCAGTTCCATTCTCACAGTGTGTTTCTACATGATAATCGTTGGCATGAATATCTTTGAATCTTAACAAGGTTCAATTAGCTCTTGGTGCATACAGAGCATCTGTGACTTGAAATGTTGTGCCATTAGGCAGCAAAAATTTGCCAGTTCCTCGCCCTTTTATTACTTGTAATGATCCAAGCATCGTAATCACAGAGGAATTATAGGCTCTTAATTCAATGAATAATTTCATATTTCTTAATATTGTGTGGGTAGTCCCACTATCAACTAAACACTCAAGTTCTCCTCCATTCATTCCTACAAATAAATGGGAGGTATTTAGAAAATATAACTCATATTCTTTAGAGTATTTCTATTTGCGTAGAATGGTATTCTTTTCATTCTAATAATTTTTGTTTTTTCTAGATGTATTGCTTTACATCTTTATAGTGCTATTTTGAACGATGTAAATATGTGTAGTAAATAAATTTGAATAAATTCAGTGCTTTAGAATAAAATTCAAAATTTATTAATAAGCCAACAATAATCAAATCAAGGTCATGTTCATAAATCTAATTCATCAAACCATTATTGAAGTAGTCTAATTAAAAATGAGGCATTATGCCTTCACAACTGTCTTTGGAAAATAAAATGAATAAAGCAGATCAGTCAAAATTGAGAGCATCCATTGACTTAGCAAGTTCCTCTTTGCCATTGAAGTCTGCAATTGTAAGGTTGACGTCTAGGTCATGACCTCCTTCTTCCATATAGTGAGCCTCTTGTTCTTTCGACTCTCTATACCTCTTGTAACTGGCTGCTACTCTGTTGTTTGCTTGGCAGTTCTTGTACCAATGTCCAATGAATCCACACCTATAGCATGGTTCATTGTCAACTCTTTCCTTTTGCATCTTGTTTCCACGATCCCCATGTCCCTTTCCATGTGGTACATTGTTGCCACGTGGGTAGGGATCAGCACATCTAAACCCTCTTGCATTGGAGTTCTTTCCTCCTTTCATTTTTCCATAATTAGCATCGAGAATTTTCTTTGTCCCAGTGGGCCTGACATTGTTGTTCAAGAGAAACTCATTATGTCTCTCAGCCACTTGCATTAGGCTGATTAGCTTATTGAAGGTTATGATTCTTTTGTTGTTATACTCCAGCCTATACTGGTCCGCTAGTATAAGCGCTGAAGTAGGAAAGGTGGAAAGAGTCTTGTAGATCATATCATCTTCTGTGATTTCCCTTCCACAGAAATTGAGACTTGTCTTTAGGAGCAATATGTCATTGTTGAAGTCATTGACCCGTTTGTAGTCAAGCAAGCGGATTCCATTCCACTGAACGGCCAGTTTTGGGAGCAAAGTGTCATGAATGTTCCCAAAACGTCCCTTAAGGGCATCCCACAGCTCTTTGGGTGTCTTCAACTGAAGGTACTCCCAGCGTAGGCTAGGATCAATATGTCGCCTCAGAAACATTAAGGCATTTGCTTTCACCTTATTAGATAGTTCATCATCTTTGGGGTCGGTAATGGTGACAGTGTAGTCTTTTGCCACAAAGGCAGTTTCCACATCGGAAACCCAACGATGGTACTTAAGTCCTTCTGAGTCCAAGATGTCAAATTCAAGTCGAGTTGGATCAACCATCTACATAAAGAAGAGAGAAGATATAAATTACGCAGTCATAAAGACATCTACGTAAATTATTTTCCAAAAATGTGAATTAGATTTCAAGACCAAGATTCATAATGGTCACATTTTTTCTTTCGATGCTATGTGAAAATGCTTTATCACAGTAAGTGTGTATGGATAATGCGCATGAATTTTCATTATCATGGCAAAACAGAATTGATATGTTGTAAAAATAAATTACATGGCATGCTCAAATTTCACACATATACAACAAATTATATGCTACACATAATAATTAGCAATAATATATCAGGAGTAAAAAATAAAATACTAACGATAGCATAATATAAAGGCATGCTTAGGAATAATTATATGGGCGTAAATAAAAATTTACAAAACATGCTCAAAATTGCATAAATAATATATAACAAGATATATATGGCATGTTTAAAATAAAGTATAAACTATAGCATAATTAAAACATGCTTAAACACAAATAACAAGGCATGCTTAAAATGATCAAAATTATCTAACTAAACATGCTCAAAAGTTCTAATTATAAAAATATATCAAAGTATGAAATTAAATAAATAAAAGAGAACATACTTTTTGTTGAGAAAAGAAAACAATCCTAGCACACGCGCGTGTTGATGTAGGCGTGCGTAGCGATATTTTTGAGTTTGAGAAAAACTGGGCCGCTTTCTCTTTTTTCAGCAGTGGGCCAAAAATGCCTTGTTTTTTTTTCTCTCTGGGCTGCAGGGCCTCTTTTTTTTTTTGGGCCGCAAGGCCTGTTTCTTTTTTTTATATATATATTTTTTATTCTGGGCCGGGTCGTTACTTTGGGTCGGATAACACCTCTTTTTTTCTTTCTTGCTGGGCCGGGTCAACCCCCCCTTTTTTTCTGTTTGGACTCTGGGCCCTTTTTTTTTAATTGTTTTTTTGTTTGTTTTGTTTTGTTTTTCTTTTCTTTTTCAGATTTGGGTCAACGGCCCAATTGGAGATGGACCCGAAACGGGTCGAGGGCAGCAACGGGTCGTCCAACTGCGTCGGTCTTCCGGAGCCTGGTTGCCGGTGCAGACGAGTGCATTGACGTCCGAATCCGAAGAGGAATCCGGTCCGAGAAGTTGGGTCGTGTTGCAGAGTCGAGATCGGGTCTGATGCTCGTAATCGGTGAGTCTCAAGGTCGACGCCGGTGGTCTTGGTCCTCTCTGTCAGAGGCTAGGTGCAGCAGCGCGGGTATGGGGAGCAGCGACGGAATCGAGGCTGGAGGGTGAGCGCATGCGATTGACGCTGGGTAGGCTGCGCAGGCACGATGTCGATCTGCAAGGGTCAGAGATCGTGGACTGAGGCCGGTGAGGTGAGGACGGGGAATTTTTTGTTGTTTTTTTTGTTTTTGTTTACGGTTGCAGAAAAGAAGAAGAAGTTTTCTTCAAGAGTTCTAGGTTTTTTTTTTACTAAAAGAAATTAGAAAATTAAGTTTATTTTCTTGGCTATTTGCTCTGAGCGTGCTGATAACGTGTTAAAGCAAAATTGAGATTAGAATTGGTCTACTCATTTCATTTCATAGTCCCTTTATATAGGGATAGAATTACAATGGAAATATCGATTACATTAATTATACTAAATGCTGATTGATCCGTAATTGCACTGATTGATGGTAATCACTGATTCCTTGATTCCTTCTCCGTCAGTTGCTTTGACGAAGACACACAATTTGTTTTTCCTTTAACAATATTATCATTCTAAAATTTAATGGTTCTAAATCATTTTGGTTTTCTTCTTAAAAAAAATTATTTTGTTTAATTTTTTGTTTTCATTATACTCATGCTTAGATTTAAATAACTGTTAAAGGAAAAACATATTATGTGTCTTCGTCAAAGAGATTGACGGAGATGGAATCAAGTAATTAGCAATCACCATCAATCTGCATGGATCAAGGACCAATCAGTAGTTAATGTCATCATTGTAATTGATATTTCCATTGTAATTCTCTCCATATATAAAAGGGCTATGAAATGAAATGAGTAGACCAATTCCATTTGGATTTTACTTTTACACGTTATTAGCAAGCTCAAGCCAATAGCCAAAGAAAAAAACTCAAATCCTATAAGAGAAAACACAAACTTTCTCTTCCTTTTCTTCTCTGCCGAAAAAAAAGAAAAAAAATCCCGTCCAGATCGGGGACTGCCAGCCCACACCGGAGCCTCACCTTCTTCCCTTCACCTGGGCCTCTTGCCTAGCACACCCAGCCCACCAGGCCGTGCCCTCTGCCCTCCAGCTTGCCCACCCACGCTAACCCAGCCGGCCTCAACCTGTGAGCATCAACAACAACCGGCAGACCCACCTCGCTGCTGCTCCTCCCAATCCCGCACGGCTCCTCCGCTGCGCAACTCACTCGCCTCCCTATACCAAAGCGCATGCACGCCCATCGCTGTCTCCAGCCTAGCCCAGCCCGGCCTCCACCGTGCCCTACCCGCCTGACAACAGCCCCGCGCCCTGCTACAACCCAACCCTGCACCTGCCATCCAGCGCTAGTCTGCACAGCTTCCCCGCACCTGCCATCCAGACCGGCTGACTTGGTTCATAAACTCTCGCAAGCGTACGAATTGTTGTCAAGTAAGGGAAGTATTAAAACCTTGATTATCGTACCTCGGGGATTAGGTGTTAGACCTAATCGAGGTAATTGGCGTTAGAGTGACTCAAAAGCATACAATGAAAAAGTAAAAATAAAAATAAAATAAAGTAAAATAAAATATTCACAAGGCACCAAGCCTCGGTAATGCTCGGCTTAGCTCACACTAAGCCTAATCAAAGCCATTAACTTGTAGCCCAAATGAGTTATGCACAATGGTAGGTAGAATTTTGTGTGGGAATTTTTAATTGGGAATTAACTAAATTAAATGCAAACTAAAGTAAAAGCAAACAACTAATTATCAAGCAAGAAATTAAATTTGGATTTTCAAATTAATGGAAATATGGGAGTGTCGGGTGATTTACACTGACTATCTTGTAAACATCGATGCCAATTTCACAAATGCATGCATTTCCTATTTGTGTCGATTCCTGTATCTAGTTCCGGTTAAGGCTACTAAACCAATTATCCTTTCGGTGTATTGATTATGCCGGTTAAGGCCACAATCAACTCTCTAATTTAGGCATCACGCCGGTTAAGGCCACAATATCCAAAAATTAGAGGCCTAGAGAGCAAGATAATAGAGACCCAAGCAAGCTTAGCTACAATTAAGCTAGCTAATGGTCACCACACTGAAATCCTAGATGCAACAAGACTAATAAGTTGTCAATTTATCAATCTATTCATCACAATTGCCCACAACATAATTTCAAAGGGTCACAAAGCCTAGAAACATGCTTCTAAGGACCAACAAATTCGGATTTAAAGCATACACAATGGAAATTGCATTTATTAAGAGTAAAGCATCAATATTTATACAAGATTAGTTAGGGCTTCACAACCCTAACTCCCAAAATTGAACTACTCACAACCCATTATCAAATACATAAGAAATTAAGAGAAATAATAGAGGAGAGAGGGAACACAAGCTAGGCTCACAATTTGCTATAGGAAAATATGAACCCAACTTGAAATTAAGTCCCTACTCTTTACCAAGTCAAAATCCCTTTGTGGTGATGAATCATTGATATGTAGAGTGAGAGCCCATTAATTTTTCCTTAAAATTTCTTGAGAAAAATGGTTGAGAATGGAATTGAAAAGTGAGAGAAATAGGAGACTAGAGAGGGAGGTGGGTCGCGGCTATGTTGGAGGAGAGGATGGAAAATCTAGGGTTCGAATGGGGTGTGTGGCCACTACTGTAGGAATGTGTGTATATATATATATATATATATATATATATATATATATATTAGGTCATGTATGTGTAAGCCTAGAGAGAGAATAGAATCAGGATGGCAAAAAGGCATGTGGCTGGGAGAGAAATGAGATAAGAGAGGGGATAGGTGGCAGTGTGTCATTGGTTAGAAGAAAATGATATTTTTTTTCTCTTTCTCTCTTTGCTTTGCTAGCTGCACAGCACGTGCATGATTGAAGGATGATGGCTGACTTTGATTGATTAATCAAAGGTTTGATTAATTAATCAAATAATTGATTAACTTAAACCAATTTTCTTCTTCTTCTTTTCTATTTTTCTTTCCTCCTTTTTCTTCCATTTTCTTCTCACACGTCTCCATGCATTTTCGCATATATTATCTGAAGCAATTGGATCCCACTCCTTCGATGACATTGACCACGGTTGACCAAGCTTTACTATTTCGTCCTTTTGTCGGAAACTCCAATTTACTCCACTTTCGCTCTATTTTTGCGCCAATTTCTTCATGTTTCCGCAACTTCACTTATTTGCTACAAGATAAATAAAATTGGATTAATTACATTATAATTGGCTCAAGGATTAGATTATTTCTAGTGTTTTAGATACAATTACATGCATATAAATATGTGTAATCCCCGGCCTACAGCCCTGCACTACAAAGCACGCACGGCCCAATCCGGACGTGCACCCCTGCCACCAGCGACGACACAGCCACCTCTGCAAGAAAAAAAGAGAGAACCAGAAACCAGAAGAAGACGCAAAGAGAAAAAAAACATAAGAAGGCCCAGACAAAAAAAAAAAAAAAAAAAGAAGCAGGCCTTCTGGCCTAGAAAAAAAAAAGAAAAAAAAAGTAGGCCTGCGGCCCAACAAAAATCAAGAAAAAAAAAAAGCAAAGAAGAAAAAGAAACAGGCCCTGCACCCCAGAAAAGAGAAAAGCAGGGCCAAGAAAAAAAAAAGGCCTTGTGGCCTACTGCTGTAAAAAAGGGGGAAGCGGCCCAGTTTTTTCTCAAGCTCAAAAACATTGCTACGCACTTCTGCATCACCATGCGCGTGCGATAGGATTGTTTTATTTTCACGAAACCAAGTATTGTTCTCTTTTATTTATTTTCATACTATGGTATATTTCATTATTTATAATTAGAACTTTTAAGCATGTTTTGTTATTTATGTTTAAGCATGTTTTAATTATGCTATAGTTTATACTTGATTTTGAACATGCCATATATATCTTGTTATATATTATTTATGCAATTTTGAGCATGTTTTGTAAATTTTTATTTACGCCTATATAATTATTCCTAAGCATGCCTTTATATTATGCTATTGTTAGTATTTTATTTTTTATGCATGATATATTATTGCTAATTATTAAGTGTAGCATATAATTTGTTGTATATGTGTGAATATTGAGCATGCCCTGTAATTTATTTTTATATATGCTATGTTTTGTATGGTTAATTTTAGAATGCAACATATCAATTCCGTTTTGCCATGATAATGAAAATTCATGCGCATTATCCATACACACTTACTGTGATAAAGCATTTTCACATAGCATCAAAAGAAAAAAATGTGACCATTACGAATCTTGGTCTTGAAATCTAATTCATATTTTTGGAAAATAATTTACGTGGATGTCTTTATGACTGCGTAATTGATATCTTCCCTCTTGTTTTATGTAGATGACTGATCCAACTCGACCTGAGTTTGACATTTTGGACTCAGAAGGACTTGAGTACCACCGTTGGGTTTCCGATGTAGAAACTGCCTTTGTGGCAAAAGACTACACCGCCACCATTACCCACCCCAAAGATGATGAACTATCTAATAAGGTGAAAGCAGATGCCTTAATGTTTCTGAGGCGACATATTGATCCTAGCCTACGCTGGGAGTACCTTCAGTTGAAGACACACAAAGAATTGTGGGATGACCTTAAGGGATATTTTGGGAACATTCACGATACTTTGCTCCCAGGACTGGCTGTTCAGTGGAATGGAATCCGCTTGCTTGACTATAAAAGGGTCAATGACTTCAACAAGGACATGTTGCGCTTAAAGGCATGTCTCAATTTATGTGGAAGGGAAATCACAGAAGATGATATGATCTACAAGACTCTTTCCACCTTTCCTACTTCAGTGTTTATGCTAGCGGACAAGTATAGGCTGGAGTATGACAACAAAAGAATCACAACCTTCAATAAGTTGATCAGCCTACCGCAAGTGGCTGAGAGGCAAAATGAGGATCACTTGAACAACAATGCTAGGCCCACTGGGACAAAGAAAATTCCCGAGGATAATTATGGAAAAATAAAAGGTGGAAAGAACTCCAATGCAAAGGGGTTTGGACGTGCTTATCCCTACCCACGTGACAACAATGCACCACGTGGAAAGGGACGTGGAGGTGATGGAAACAAGGTGCAAAAAGCACCTAAGAACCCTTCAGTCAAACATGATAGAGTTGGCAATGAACCATGCTATATGTGTGGAATCATTGGGCATTGGTACAAGAACTACCAAGCAAGCAACCTAGTTGCAGCCACTTACAAGAGATATAAGGATTCTAAAGAACAAGAAACTCACTATATGGAAGAAGGAGGCCATGACCCAGATGTCAACCTCACAATTGCAGACCTCAA
>BDJD01004534.1:37417-47869 GCA_002564525.1 Rosa multiflora
TTATTTTCCAAAGACAGATGTGAAGGCATAATGCCTCATTTTTAATTAGACTATTACTTGGTCTTAAAGTTTATTTCAATAATGGTTTAATGAATTAGATTTATGAATATGACCTTAATTTGATTATCGTTGGTTTATTAATAAATTTTGAATTTTATTCTGAAACACTGAATTTATTCAAATTTATTTACTACACATATTTATATGGTTCGAAATTGCACTATAAAGATGTAAAGCAATACATCTAGAAAAAGAAAGAATTATTTGAATGAAAAGATTATCATTCTACCAAAATAGAAATACTCTAAAGAATATGAGATATGCTCTGTATGCACCAAGAGCTAATCGAACCTTGTTAAGATTCAAAGATATTCGTGCCAACGATTATCATGTAGAAACACACTGTGAGAATGGAACCAAATACCTTTATATTACCTCTAATGAATGCGGAAGGAAACACATTTTAGAGAAACTTATGAGTCAATCTAGTGGACTGTACCTCATTACGATTCGGATCATTGAATCATGTACTGTCACCAACAATGAAATGTGGGACACTGACTCATACAAGCTTTGGCATGACTGCCTATGGCACCGAGGTCGTGACATGATGATCCGTATTTTAAAGAACTCATATGGACATCCCTACTTTCGAGTGAAAGATAAAGTGAGAGAAAAATCCGTCACACTGCAAGGCGTCCGTCCTAGTACTGCTCAAATGCAGTCATTGCTTTCTGAAGTACCAGAAGCACTACCTCCCATCATGCCTCATTGACTATTCAAAGGCACATCCCTCGTTTTGCAAAGCCTGCTCTTTAGCAAAAACAGGATCTAGACCTTCCTATGCTAAAGACACAAAACAAAACATTCCATTCTTACAAATGATACAAAGAGATGTATGTGGACCTATCCATCTAGAATGCGGACCATTCAAGTACTTTATGGTTCTGGTGGATGCTTCGACAATCAGGTCACATGTCGTTTTATTGTCCACAAGAAATGCTGCAAAACTCCTAGCACAGATTATACGTTTAAGGGCTCACCACCCTGATCACCCTATCAAGTCTATAAGGCTTGATAACGCTGGAGAGTTTCCATCAAAAGCATTTGATGAATATTGCATGTCTATTGGGATCGAGGTAGAGCATCTTGTACCCCATGTGCATACACAAAATGGTCTCGCAGAAACCACCATCCACAGGCTACAGATGGTGGCTAGGGCATTGGTTATGCGCACCAACCTGCCTATATCTGCATGGGGTTATGCAATATTGCACGCAGCTTTACTTATTCGTTTCAAACCCACTACTAGCCAACCATTTTCTGCGTACCAGTTGGTAGTTGGATATAAGCCTGACATTCACACTTACGCATATTTGGTTGCGCATTATATGTGCCTATTGCGCCCCCACAACGCATCAAAATGGGTCCTCAGAGACGATTAAGTATTTATGTTGGATACGAATCCCCAACAATTATCCGCTATTTGGAACCCTTGACAGGCAATCTCTTTACCGCTAGATTTGCGGAATGTCACTTTGATGAGACAGTCTTCCCGTCGTTAGGGGGAGATAGGAAAAAGGATTTTCCAAGGGAACGACAGGAATTGTCGTGGTTTATCCCCACCCTGTCTCATTTTGATCCCCGCACTTCTCAAAGTGAATGTGAAGTGAAAAGAATAATCGATCTTCAGAACGTAGCAGATTCGATGCCTGATGCGTTTTCTGATATCGCAAAAGTGACGAGATCACATATACCAGCTGCAAATGTGTCTGCAAGGTTAGAAGTCCCCAACAAAGGGCACGGTGTGGCAGATAGAGGCATTGCAACCACACTTAGTGGAGGTGTGGTTGAGGCCGTGGCTCCCCAAAGGAAGAGGGGGAGGTCACTTGGTTCGATTGACACTCACTCAAGGAAGAAGAGGGAAAGTAAGGCACAAACCAATCATCAATGCATAGAATCCCTCTCATGAGATTGTTTCTGATTATAGTTATGTCCGTGAATCAATAGTGGAGGATGCTCTGATGTTTAAAATGATTCCAGAGAATAAAGAAATCTGAAAGGATTATGAGAGTGCGTATGAGTTGATAGAAAGATCTTCCATACACATTGATGATATATACTATTGCTCAAGGAATCGTAGAGCACGATGATATCGAACGACACTATGTTGTAAAATGTTAACAAAGAGCAGATTGGCCTAAATGGAAAGAAGCAATCCAGCCAGAATTAGATTCTTTGACAAAGAGACAGGTATTTGGTCCGGTAGTGCTAACCCCACCAAGTGTAAAGCCTGTAGGACATAAATGGGTCTTTTTCAGAAAGCGTAGTGAGAAGAATGAAGTCCTGAGGTACAAGGCTCGCCTTGTGGTGCAAGGTTTCTCACAACTCCTTGGAATTGACTGCGAGGAGACATACTCTCCCGTAATGGACGTTATAACGTTCCACTACTTAGTTAGCTTGGTAGTTTCCGAAGGACTGGAAATGCAGCTCATGGATGTGGTTACTGCATATCTCTATAGGGATCTAGATTCAGAGATATATATGAAAGTGCCAGATGGCCTTACATTACCCAGGTCAAGTGACTCTAAACCACGGAGTGTGTTTTCAATTAGGTTGAAACGCTCACCTTACGGATTGAAACAATCCTGACGGATGTGGTATACCCGTCTAAGTGACTACTTGATTGGGAAGGGATATAAGAACGATGAAGTATGCCCATGCGTATTCATAAAGAAAACAAGTTCCGGATTTGCAATTGTAGTTGTATATATCGATGATATGAACATAATAGGTACTCTTGATGAAATAAGAGAAACCGCAAGCTATTTGAAATCCGAATTTGAGTTGAAGGATCTTGGGAAAACTTGGTTCTGTCTAGGCCTTGAACTAGAACACCGAGTTTGTGGAATACTAATCCACTAGTCTGCGTATGTCCAAAAGTCAGGCAATTTAACATGGACAAAGCGCATCCTGCTAGCACTCCCACGATCGGTCGAAGCTTGGATGCAAAGAAATATCCATTTCGTCCAAAGGAAGATGACGAAGAGGTGTTGGGAGCTGAAATTCCCTATCTAAGTGCAATAGGCGCATTATTGCATTTAGCCCAATATACTCGACCAGACATTGAATTCTCAGTGAACTTGTTAGCTAGATTTAGCTTAGCGCCAACGAGCGTCACTGGAATGGTATCAAGAACATTTTCCGATACCTAAAAGGAACCATTGACTTGGGATTGTTCTTTCCCTATAAAGAGACAAGAGGGACCTCAGATGGAATTGCAATCCCTAAAGGAAATGATGATGGCGAAAACGCCACTCAGTACATTGAAACGCCAAATAACGTTTTGGTCAGTTTTACTGATGCTGGATACTTGTCTGACCCACATAAAGATCGTTCTCAAATTGGTTATGTATTTACCAATGGGAACACGACGATATCTTGGAGATCAACCAAGCAAACCCTTGTGGCTACCTCCTCGAACCACTCAGAGATCATTGCTCTACATTAGGCAGTTCTTGAGTGTGTATGGTTAAGAACTATAATTACACATATTCGAGGGACTAGTGGTTTGAGTTCTACCACTGAAGAGTCTACTTGCATTTATGAAGACAATGCAGCTTGCATCGAACAGATGAAGCTAGGTTATATTAAGGGTGATAACAAAAAACACATATCGCCAAAGTTGTTCTACAATCAGCAACAACAGGCTCTCTTCCAGATTCAAGTGAATCAAGTAAGGTTTGAGGAGAATGTGGCAGATTTGTTCACCAAATCATTGCCCAAGGCCACATTTGAGAAACATGTGAAAAACATAGGAATGCGAAGTCTTTCCAAACTTCCTTGATTAATGCAAGTATTAGGGGGAGGTGTAGACGTCAGGGGGAGTCTAACACTCACATGTCATCCTCAAATGTAGAAGGTGCGTTGTGCTCTTTTCCTTCGACCAAGGTGTATTTTTTGTCCCACAAGGTTTTTATTGTTACTTGGCAAGGTTTTTAGTGAGGCAACAACTCATGCACCATTTCATCTTTGACTTGGCACAAGGGGGAGTGTTAAAGGAAAAACATATTATGTGCCTTCGTCAAAGAGATTGACGGAGAGGGAATCAAGTAATTAGCAATCACCATCAATCAGCATGGATCAAGGACCAATCAGTAGTTAATGTCATCATTGTAATTGATATTTCTATTGTAATTCTCTCCCTATATAAAGGGGCTATGGAATGAAATGAGTAGACCAATTCTATTTGCATTTTACTTTTACAATAACATTTATTTTTCTTCAATCAAGAATATAAATTTTTTTATGTAATTCGATCAATAGATTTGCACATACACTCGGTTAATTTTTTGAATCAAACCCAAACCGATAGGGCGGGTGCCAATATATTCATCTAAAGCCAGAATAGGCTGTTACATACCCTTCGCTGTCATCTATAAACAGACAAGAAGATAGTGGTAGTACCCATAGCGGTACATAAAAATAGACCCACTCATTAGACATTTCATGTACATAGATATAGTGGAGATCCTCCTTTGGTACTGTAGATACCTCTACTAGTAAGGCTAGTTTGCTACCTCACCAAGCATAAAAAACACCCTCATGGGATCCAACCGCTACTTGCATCTTGTAGCCCTATGTTCAAGCTACGCTACGGTATCCGGAAGTCACAAATCCGTCGCCGGGAAGCCACCTTTCCGGCCTTGCCAAGTTGCCTCCACAATATGCTTCTCTAGGCTAGAATAGTAACTTTGAGTCCCACATCGAAAACAATGTAAAGGAGAAGCATTCCTTCACCTATAAAAGGAATGCCTCCTCCCACTTAAACACGATCCAATCCCATTACACACTTTGTAATCCTCCTTTGGGCCGCAAGGCTCGACACACTAGTTAAACATTCAAGTGGACGTAGTCTCCCGCTAAGAAGGGAGGCGAACCACTATACATCTCGTGTCACTCTCTCTTTAACTCTCTTTACTTATCGTTAATTAGATCCCCACGGATCTAAGCATTAACATTGGCGCCGTCTGTGGGAAGCCAACACATTGGCTTCGTCACCTTCCATGAGCTAAGTCTGCTTAGCGGAGCTTGAAGAAATTTCTTCCTTCTTTGAGTTCATGTTTGAATTTATGCTTCTTGGCGGCAACTTTTGCCAAGGCATGATCAAACACTACTCCAGCAGTACAATTAGAGCAGAAAATGTGCAGAAACTTGCACCTTGAGGGCTGGTCAACGCCAACAACAAAAAAGTCAACGCTGGCTTTACTGACCCAAAAGTAGTCAACGCTACACCACCACAATTTTTTTTTTTTTTTTTTGCCAATTTGCTATGGACACCCAGAAAATTTCTCTGGGCACCCATGTTCATTCTTCGAATCATGCATCAGTGGTACATTTCCCGCCAGCTACTCCCAGCAGAAGCAACATCCGCTCAGCGATCATCCGCTAGCTTCCTACTCGCCAAAAGGAGCTCCGCCAGCAAGCTCGACTGCTACCTCCAGTAGGCCATCCTCCGCTGGAAACGGATTGCTAGCCAACCTCCGACGGAAAATCCTCCGCTCCACTGTACACTGTACACCGCTAACAAGCGGCAAGTATCCGCCACACTTCTTCAGCGGCCAAAGCTCCGCTAGGAAGCAAGCTTCAATCATCAGCGCCTCCGCTGAACTCCAAACTCCGCTCCGCCGAGCTTCTTCCGCTAGGCACCGTCGCTGGTCACCACCGCCAGCAGACCAGTGCACTCCGCTAGCAAGCTCCAAACGTGCCAGCAAACCTCGCTGGCCATCCTCCTGCTAGCTCCGCCGCTAGCCATCCATCAGCGGCACTGCAAGCGCCAACCACCGGCGACAAAGGCTCCGCTGGCCAGGAACTCCGCCACCCAAGAGCTCCGCTCCGCTGGACAAGGACTCCGTCGGCCAAAAGTTCCGCCATCCAAGTCTCCACCGGACTAGAGACCGCTAGCAGAGTATCGCCAGCAACAGCGGCTCCGCCGGACAACCCGCTAGCCAACTCCGCCGAGCTCCAAGTCTGCCATCTCCGCTGAGCTCTGAGTTCCGCTGACCTTCGATCCTCCGCCGGACTATATCCGCCGGACTGTACACCGCTGACCCCCAAACTCAGCCATCGCAAATTCCAGTCCGGTCACGTCTCCACCATCCTCTGCTCCGCTGAGCTCCAGGCCTGCTGTCTCCGCCTCTCTCTGAGCCCCCAGCGACCTTGGGTTTCCGCTAACCTCACATGTCAGGAGCACCATGCCTCCGCTGACTTCGGGTCACCGCTGAAAACCAATTCCTCCGCCACCGCTGAGCAAGTACCCGCCAACCTCCAGGTACGGCTCCTCCACTACCAGGCTGTTGCACCAACGTCAGTGGGTAGCCCCAACAGCGCTGCCACTAGCGGCAGACGCAATCGACGGACACCCAGTCCAAGAATTGATTTGGACACCCAGCTAGGTACCACCGCTAACGAAATCTTAACGGAGCATCAAGGTCACCGCTGATGTCCCAGGCTCCGCCGGACAAGTACCGCTGATCCGCTGACCCTCCTAAAGGCTCCGCCCAGCTGACACAACTCCGCCAAGCCTGGTACCTCTTCTAAACAAAGCTCCACCAGTTGTGCCCGCCAATCGACTTCGCCAAGAGGCTCAAACTTGACGGGTTCGCCAACTTGTCGGGATTGCCACCGCGAACTGAAACTGACAGGTTCACCAT
The DNA here is from genome assembly GCA_002564525.1 of Rosa multiflora. Classification (NCBI taxonomy): domain Eukaryota; kingdom Viridiplantae; phylum Streptophyta; class Magnoliopsida; order Rosales; family Rosaceae; genus Rosa; species Rosa multiflora. The sequence goes on from BDJD01004534.1 coordinate 44,131, forward strand.
GGTCAACTGAACTCGACTGCGTCTTCACCGTCATCCCCTCATCAATATCTACTCATCATCTCCGCCCACTTAAACTTGTATAACTCGCCTTCTGGAGCTCACTCTAATACCTGAGAAATTGATTTTGCCATCAAGCTATGTTCTCCTTCAATTAGTCAATTAGCGGGCATCTGGGCACCTCCCTTCAATCATGGCTTCACGCTTCAGCGATCTGTGGTGGTCAGAACAGTCAAAAAGCTGAGTCTTCCTTCACTCTGTACCTTATCCTATCTTTATTGATATGCACAGCTGCACACCACATGCCTCTGCTCTCTATCATAGGTTGTGAGCACACACACTTGTCGTCTGTCCACACCTACACCTCATGTATATATATGTTTGTATTTGGCCGCGTGCGACGTCTCCATCAACTATGGACACATACACCTTTACTGTTGAGCCAATTATCAAATGGGTAAACATACGTCAGACACCCATAGGTTATGTCAGAACTTCTTTGACTTAATCATGCATGCATATGGCAGAGGTGCATGAATTATGCACTTATATATATATAATTATGCTTCAACTTGATTAAACAAAGCATGGCCACAAACAAACGGGTCAAAATTTCAAACTAGTGTGCATGCAGGGCATACCAATGTTTAATTAAATTATAGACTTTGTCAAATTTTGTCCTAAAGCCCACATATTTGCACTGTGATTAGCTCACCTCAATCTTGCATATATGGCTCTACATCCCGAATGGTACTCTCACATTTCAAAATAGCATGAACTTTGTTGCCAACTACAATTTTGCATATATACACTTTGCTTAAAATCTCATCAAAGTACATATGCAAAATACTAGTGTTGATTTTACATACTCATGTACTAATCACCTACTTTGTTCTAAGGAAATTCGATTATCTCTATAGAACATTCAACCTCAACTACGGGTTGACGTGCATTATCGGAATACTTTATCCGCCACAAGCAACGGACCGCCACGCTCGGCCAAACTCCGCTAGCCTCCAAATCTGCATAAGATAAGTCAATATATCTTATCTCTTGCGCTCTTGCAATTAGAGCCTTTGTCATGACTATACATGCTATACACATATGCCATGCTTCTACTTTAATTGCAAAATTAAATAAACATGGGACACTCGAACAGAATATTATTACTTGCTCTATGTGTTTATCGTTTTTCATCGGCAACCAATCGCCAGGCGGTAAGGCAACGCCTCATAATGACAATGACCGCTACGCGGCATTGCAGTCAAGTTTCTCCTTTGAGAAAACAGCAAGGGACTAGTTAACACAGCCTACGGCAGCAATTGATCCGCCAGTTAACCCCGACGCTTGGGTACCAAAGATTGGGCTCGCTGCCCAACACCCTCTGCTCCGTGCAGCTCCCCCTCAACAAACAATTTACCGACCATCCGGAGGTCTGTCGTGGCTGGGGAGTCGGAGACTCCCTGCCGGGCCTAGCAGGGGCCCACCCGAAACGGCAAAAGCGTTCGCTCCAACCAATTCTAGATGGACGACGCACTCGCACTAATTATGCTTGATATACGGCACAAAGCTATGCTTTGGTATTAACCCGCACGAACGCCCTCCTTGACTGGGGGCTTCAGGGGCTTGTACATACAGCCCAGCATAATTAGCAACGGTCACGCTCATGCCTCAGGGCATCACCTTCAAGCTACCCGTTAAAGCCTCAGCGGCATCCACGAGCTCTCACGCTCACGCCTTTGCGGCACTCTTGAGCTTCCGCTCACGAGCTTACCACTCACGGCTTCTGGCACCCACGAGCTTCCGCTCACGAGTTTTCCCCTCACGAGCTTACCGCTCACGCCTTCGCGGCACCCACGAGCTTCCGCTCATGAGTTTTCTGCTCACGCCTTCGCGGCACCCACGAGCTTCCGCTCATAAGCTTACAACTCATGAGCTTTCCGCTCACGCATTCGCGGCACCCCCGAGCTTCAACTCAAGAGCTTTCCGCTCACGAGCTTACCGCTCACTCCTTCGCGGCCCCCACGAGCTTCCGCTCACGAGTTTTCCTCTCACGAGCTTACCGCTCACTCCTTCGCTGGACCCACGAGCTTCCGTTCACAAGCTTACCACTCAGGAGCTTTCCGCACACGCCTTCGTGGCACCCACGAGCTTCCGCTCACTAGTTTTCCACTCACGAGCTTACCGCTCACGCCTTCGCGGTACCCACGAGCTTCCTCTCACGAGTTTTCCACTCACGAGCTTACCGCTCACGCCTTCGCGGCACCCACAAGCTTCCTCTCACGAGTTTTCCGCTCTCGCCTTCGTGGCACCCACGAGCTTCCGCTCACGAGCTTACCTCTCACGCCTTCGCGGCACCCACGAGCTTTCGCTCACGAGTTTTCCTCTCACGAGCTTTCCTCTCACGCCTTCGCGGCAACCCCGAGCTTCCTCTCATGAGCTAACCGCTCATGAGCTTTCCGCTCACGCCTTCGCGGCACCCACGAGCTTCCGTTCACGAGCTTACCACTCAGGAGCTTACCGCTCACGCCTTCGCGACACCCCCGAGCTTCCGCTCACGAGCTTACCATCATGAGCTTTCCGCTCACACCTTCGCGGCACCCCCGAGCTTCCTCTCACGAGGTTTCCGCTCACGCCTTCGCGGCACCCCCGCGCTTCTCCTCACGAGCTTGCCACTCAGGAGCTTTCCGTTCACGCCTTCGCGACACCCCCGAGCTTCCGCTCACGAGCTTACCTCTCACGCCTTCGCGGCACCCACGAGCTTCTCCTCACGAGCTTACCACTCAGGAGATTTCCGCTCACGCCTTCGCGGCAACCCCCGAGCTTCCGCTCATGCCTTCCCGGCAACCCTTGAGTTTCCCGCTCATGCCTTCCCGGCAACCCACGAGCTTCTCGCTCATGCCTTCCCGGCAACCCTGTAGCTTCCCGCTCATGCCTTCCCGGCAACCCACGAGCTTCCGGCTCATGCCTTCCCGGCAACCCACGAGCTTTCGCTCATGCCTTCCCGGCAACCCCGAGCTTCCGCTCATGCCTTCCCGACACCCTCGAGCTTCCCGCTCATGCCTCCCCGGCAACCCCCGAGCTTCCGCTCATGCCTTCCGGGAACCCCCGAGTTTCCCGCTCATGCATTCCCGGTAACCCCCGAGCTTTCGCTCATGCCTTCCCGGCACCCCCGAGCTTCCGCTCATGTCTTCCCGGCAACCCACGAGCTTCCGCTCAGGCCTTCTCGGCAACCCACGAGTTTCCCGCTCACAAGATTTCTGCTAATGCCTTCCTGGCAATCCTCGAGCTTTACACTCATGTCTACTCGACACACCACACGTTAATGGAACATTGAATTCTTCTACCATTTGTCATTTGCGACAAATTGAATTCTTTTCGCGTTCCATTAATACGAGTGAAAACCAAACAGACACAAACGTACGCGCGGTCATCGTTCATGAGTTACAAACGCATACCTTCGCAGCACTCATGAAACTTACATCTCACGAGCGTAACCCCGTCAAACTCGACCTTGTTCATCTCCTTGCGCACGTCACACATTTATCATATGCAATCCATATGCTCACACGACCATGTATCATGCACCTCATACGCTTACATATGCCAACGCATATCAATGCAACTCACATTTGTTGCCCAATGCAACGAGCATTCTACGTATGCCTGTTTTTTGTCTTTGTTGTGCAGGTTAACGAGTCCCTTCTTGCTTACGGAGTTCGGGGACTTGTAGGGGCTCCGT
>BDJD01004534.1:50148-70051 GCA_002564525.1 Rosa multiflora
TTTTTTTTTTTGGCGTTGTCGCAGCCTCTAAGTCGCCGGCCTCGGCGTAACCGGAGGTCACCAGCTCTCAGGGCGGCGTTTCAGGAAACAAGCTTGTCCCCTGCGAATTTTGTGTACCCACTTTTCATTCATGAAGGTTTGTGCTTTCTATTGTATTGCTTTTCACAAAGTTCATATGCTTAAAAGTTTTAAGTTAAAAAGCTCTCTGAATTTGGATGCTTTGCAATTCTTGCAGGTCAGGAAGACGCACCTATTGGGGCAATGCCGGGTTGTTATAGGCTTGGGTGGAGACATGGGCTTGTGGAAGAGGTAAACTAGCTCGCTCTCATTCTGTTTATGCAGTATTGTATACATTTTAAAGCTGAGATCATAGCCATGGACTGTGAATTGTTGTTTCTGAGTAAGTGTTGATTGGAGCAGGTTGCAAAGGCTCGAGATGTTGGTGTTAATAGTATTGTGCTCTTCCCCAAAATCCCGGATGCTTTGAAGGTTTTTACTCGTGCATTTTTCTCTACTATTCCTTGAATGCTAAAAGATTTAAAATGTAGAGGATTGTTGTGTTTCAGAATGCAACAGGTGATGAAGCCTACAACGATGATGGTTTAGTACCTCGATCAATTCGGTTGCTCAAGGACAAATTCCCTGATCTTGTGAGTCTATGTACTACTTTAGCCTTCTAAGTTAATTGTCTTTTGCATTTACAGTGTTTCATCAGTGGAACCAATAATTATCTTTGGTTGCTGTGTTCATCAGGTTATCTACACTGATGTTGCTCTAGATCCATATTCCTCGGATGGGCATGATGGTATTGTTAGAGAAGATGGTAAGCAAATAAGCCATGAGCAATGCTCACTTTGAAAGAGGTTGTTATTCTTTGGCACACATATTTGTGTACTACTAATTGTAATAATTGCAGGAGTTATAATGAATGACGAGACTGTGCATCAATTGTGTAAACAAGCTGTTTCTCAGGTAATTGTGGGGGATTAGCTCATCTAAATTCATCTGCCAAGTTTATTATAGACTGCTATGGTTTAATTTAGTTTTCTTTGGCTTGTTTACGTTTAATAGGCCCGAGCTGGAGCAGACGTGGTTAGTCCGAGTGATATGATGGATGGTCGTGTAGGAGCTATTCGAAATGCTCTTGATGCTGAAGGTTTTCATCATGTTTCTATCATGTCCTATACAGCTAAGTAAGTCGATTTTTATTACAGTGGTTACCATCCAGTTAATATTCAATGAAAAATTCATCATCTTTAAGCGCATACAACCATGTGGCCAAAAGTTTCTCATATAAATTCTATAAGTTGCACTTGCTGAGATCTATACATGTGTAGAAGGGTCTTTCTGCTGTTGAGTGTACATACCGTAGATATATTCAGTCGGATAGTAGTTGACTAGTTGGTTATTGACGTGATTCAATTTCGTTCACTGTTTTGACAATTTTTAATCTATCATGTTGCAAACAGGTATGCAAGTTCATTCTATGGTCCATTTCGGGAAGCTCTGGACTCAAATCCACGTTTTGGTGACAAGAAAACGTATGTAGTTCTGTTTAGTTAAATGTTATTCCACTCTTGATTAATAAAATGCATCTGATGCTGACTTGGCATATAAATCTGGCTTGTAAAACACAAGTTATCAGATGAACCCGGCAAATTATAGAGAGGCTCTAGTCGAGGCAGGTGAAGATGAGTCTGAAGGAGCTGATATCCTCCTGGTTGGTGTTGCTTGCTTTGTAGTTTTTAGTATTATGCATTGAATGACAAAAACTCTAATTCTGAAACTTTGCAAATGGTTAACAGGTGAAACCTGGTCTGCCATATCTGGATATCATAAGATTACTCCGGGATAGCTCTTCTTTGCCAATCGCCGCATATCAGGTAGATCTTCTCATAAATTGTTTCCTTATCTTGTCATTTCATTCCTAGACAGAAATTCTTTATCCCACACATTGAGCTTCTAATTCTTAAACATGGTCTTTGTAACATCGCCGTTGCAGGTTTCGGGTGAGTATTCAATGATCAAGGCTGGTGGTGCTCTCAAAATGATTGATGAAGAAAAGGTTATGCTTGAATCGCTGATGTGTCTACGAAGGGCTGGTGCTGACATAATCCTCACATACTTTGCCATGCAAGCTGCCAGAAGTTTATGTGGTGAGAAGAGGTGAGTTTTGGAAACTGGGAGATTGTTTACTGCGGAAAGCCATCGAAATTTTCTTGAACTTGTTTTCTATTTGGTAGTTGAACTTTAGAACCGAGTTGAATTGGAAATGAGGTGTAATGGTTGTCGCTTTTGTTACAAAAGTAGGGTGAAGGAATGTAATATAATGAAAGGTGTTTACCGTCCAAAAATTTATATCAAGCACCATATCCTCTTTGTCTTTATCAGAGTTCAACTCTTGCCTTCTCCCTCAAATGAAACAAAAGAAAAGTATGAACAAAAGTTTATTGCATACCTGTAATAACAAGACTATTCATACTTGCAACATCAGAGTACCACAACTTGCAGCATGGACCAGCTGAAAATGCTCTAACTGCAGACTTGCAACATCAGGGTTCTAGAACGTGCAGCATGGACCAGCTGAAAATGCTCCAACTGCATCCTTTACATCAATAAAATGAAAGGGACCGTCTTTCCCTGTACTAGTCCCCCTAATCCTAACACCAAAATTTAAAGAGCACATTTTAAGCAATCTAATCATTATGCTTTTGCCCATTGAAAAAACATTTTGCACCACCGGCACCTGATTTTTCCAGATTACCCACGCTCGTTGAGGTATCTTTCTGCGATAGTGGCATGAGTTGCTGCCCCTATCGGTAAAACATCTTCGTCGATGAAAAAATAAGGTGAATGACCTGTGTGAAAGGAACCCAAGGTCTCGTTCCTTATGCCAATGTAGAAGAAGCCGGCAGGGATCACCTCTGAGTAGAAGGAGAAATCCTCAGCACCCATCATTGGTGGCACCAACCTAAAGTTTGTCGGACCCAACAAATCCATGGCTACTTTCCTCACGTGCTCGTGCATCTTCTCATCGTTCACCGTCGGGGGATATATGGTGTTCTTGTCTTTGAAGAAATCCACCGTTGCCGAGCATCTGTAAACACTTGCTTGTTCCACAATTACCTGTTTGAGGCATTGATTGTATCAGCTTAATACTTCAGATAGTTGTGTAGCATGTTAGATTATCAGTAATTCTATAGAGCTACAAACCTCTTCAATTCTTTGAAGAAGATGGTAGAAGCTTGTGTTAGAGAAAGCCCTGAGAGTCCCACCAATTACCACACTATTAGGAATCATGTCAAGCTTGTCACCTCCATTAAAAGCTGTCACGGACACCACCTGTTGGATAAAATATCAAGCAGAAAGCTGATCAGCTTTCACATATTCACGTTTCACACACAGCAGAAATTAAACGAAACTAAATGCAGTACTACCTGAGAGTCGAGAGGGTTCGCTTCGCGCGATACAATGCCCTGTAAGCTGATCACGGTCGCGGCAGCTGCCAAAACGGCGTCAATAGAGTGGTGAGGGCTTTCGCCATGGCCGGTCCTTCCGGTGATAACAGCTCTGAAGAAGCCACAGCCAGCTAGCAAAGGACCAGACCTCGACCCAATAATGCCTGTGGGGTGCTCGTGGGACACATGAGCTGCAAATATGGCCTCCACATTCTCCAAAGCCCCATCTCCAATCATTCTCTTTGCACCATTACCGGCTTCCTCTGCCGGTTGAAATATCAATACTACAGTCCCCTGTAGAAGTAAATCCGGTCAAATCAAATCAGAAATGAGTGGGGTTACATAAGTTATACGTTCGTAACTTCATGTAATCGTTTATCATAATAATTGATGTAATAAATTCGTTCAAATACACTATAAAAGATTTGGAAAGAGACTTGAGGCTGAAGGGTTTTAATCATCCATCCAAGGTAGCACAAGCTTTTCAATAATAATTGATCAATTCTTTACCAAACCTTAGCTTAGAGATGGACCATATATGAGGTCTCTACAGGTTCGAATACTCCAACCTACATTTATATGTAACAGTACTCATTCTTAATTTGTATGTAAATTGAGAACCCACGTTTTGACCAATATCAGCTACATTAGCCAGCTAGCCATCGATTTAAGCATTGGACTGTAAAACAGAGACCCAGGACCAGCAAGAACAGACACATTATTATATTCTTAATTGACATTTTATAATATGCATGACCGGCACAGCCCAATTAAACCCACGTGCTTCAATCACACCCTGTGACAAATGCAACATGTTAAGTACTATTCTATCTCGTATGAGTACAAACTACATTAGTACAAAGACGACCCACAATTGATGGTTTTTTTATTTTATTTTTTTATTTTTTGAAGGGACCATTGATGGTTTTAAATACGCAGAAATTAACAACCATCAAACTTCTTTAACCAAAATAACAACCATTAATCTCAACTACCCTCTAAATTCCATCTATTGTCTTCCCCTGGTCAGATTCAATCGGTATGGCCAAAAGATATCAAAGCAAAAACAACTTCAATGTTGTCCATACAATGAAATGAGAGTACCTTGTCATTTCGACTTTATCAGGACAATTAATAGTACATAGATATATTCAGCAAATAAAGAAGTAAAAGACAATGCACCTTATCAAACGATTTGAGAATTAGATTAAGATTATACTAGATCTAAAATAAAAAATAATGTGGTTTTCATATTTACAGAACTTTTTTTTTCTTCTGAGAAGACCAGCAGACCAACTTTAGAAAAAAGCACAGGTGAAGTATTAGCTAGAAGGAAATGACAGAAAGAAGAACGCATGTGAAATCAATAAAGCCATGTTTGGGCACCGTGTAGTTGAAGACCACAGTTTTTAAAAGCAACTCAACAACTACTGCCCTAGCTTTGCAATAAGTTAATAAGTTAGTTAACTGACGTTCAAAGCAAAAGACAAAACCCCTGCCACATTTGTCCAAAAGTGTTTAACCATAAAAAGTTTTAAACAAAAGTCGATCAGAAGCTTTTAATTTGAAGCCGACCACCCAGATTTACTTTAAGAGTTAAACTGTGATGAAGAAAAATGTGAGAAATGACGGGACCTTCAAAAGGTGTTCACGGCTCTTCAAGATCTTGGCTGCACCTAAGAGCATGGTCACATGTGCATCGTGCCCACAAGCATGCATTTTGCCGGCTACTTTGCTCTTGTGCTCCCATTCTACAGCTTCCTACAACATTTTCAATATTCTTCTCCTCTCATTGTTCTATTATGAATAAATAAATAAATAAATTTCAGAAGCTTCAATAAGACACATTAAAAACACGAAAATTAGTAACAATTCTCATAAAAATAGGGGGCCCTAAACATAATATTCTCTTTTATCCATATACTTTTGACAGATCATAAGATACTTGTGACAACTAAAGTATCTTAAGATTTATCATAACGACCGGAGTCAAGTACAAATGTGTCAGTATAAACAATCATTACAGGTGTTTATGTAATTACAAAACGACATTGGTTAGATTTTTTTGAATTTTGATATCCGTGTGTCAAGTATAAAAAAAAAAAAATTGAGAAAACTAATCATAATTACCTTGATTTTAAAATTAAAATTTGTCATTTCTTGTCAAATGTAAGGATGAAAAATTCCAAATGCAAGTTCATTTCATACCTAAGCAATCTGAGCTAACTTTCCCCAAAAGATTTTATGAAGGAAATCAAGTATACAAAGAGAAAAGAAAAAGAAAAAAAAACCTAGGTAAAAACATTTTTTTCTTTCCGTTTTCTAAGGAAAGAACAGTTGAATCTTTCTTTATTCAATTTGAAGTTTAATTAAGGAAGTACCTGAATTGGTAGAGCATCCATGTCAGCTCTGACAGCCACAAACGGCGGACCTCCGGTTCCGATCCAGGCTCGAATCCCGGTGGTTGCGAGCGGAAACCGGTAATCGATGTCCAAGCGGTCGAGCTCGGCCCGAACCAACCGACTCGTCTCGACCTCCTCGAAAGCCAGCTCCGGATGCTCATGGATCCTCCGCCTAATCGTCTTCAACCACTCCACGTTCTCCGGCTGCTTCGCGAAGCTCAGGACCGATTCCGAGCACGACGTCGTCCAGACCTCGCACGACGGCAGCGGAGACGTCGTCGTTGGAGTCGCTAGGGCAAGGTGGAGGCGGCTATAATTTTTTTTGGTGGCGGCTAATTCGGGGCTGCTTGGCTTGCAGTTGGGGCAACAGTCGACTTCGAGCTCCGCAATCGGACGGCTGTGATCGCCAGGAGCGGACGGCGTCGGCTCCGCCGGGACTATGAGAGAGGTGAGGATTAGTGCTGAAAATAGTATTATTTTATTGGAATTCATTTTCAGAGATTGAGAGAGAGAGAGAGAGAGAGAGAGAGTTGAGAGAGAAGAACCAAAAATGGGAGAAGGAGACCTATGGTGGGAGGGAATTTAGAGCACGTGGGGATAAAAAGGAAGGGAGGCAGGAATTTAAGCACGTGGTGGAGAATACGAATGATAGTGGCTACGTACCGGCGGATGTGGATGTGGGGTCCACCGGTTTTGGGGATCCGGTTCACTAAGCGCGCTGTTATTTTCGCTGTGGTGCTTCCATTTTCTACTATTTCGTTTCTCTGCCCCCCTCGTTTTTCTTACTATTATAGAAATGGCATGCATTTCGACGGCAGATACGAAACCGGACGTATTTGTAATAGAATTGAAACTTTTTACATTAGAAATAATATAATGGGTTCATATAATGATATAATTAACATGTTTTTTTTTTTTTGAGTTGTAATGCCACGGAAGCGAGATAATATATTCAACATAAGCCAGAATAGGCCGTTATATACCATTCCGTAGTCCTTTCTAGACAGACAATAAGCTAGTGGTAGTATCCACAAGTGGTACATACATATGTCCTACTCATTGTACAATCAAATACGTAGAGATAGCAGATATCCTCCTTCGGTACTACTCCAGAGACGCTAAAGAGACATAGAGTGCACATCGGTACTTAGGTTCCTAATACAAGGAATTATCGTAATTTAGATAAAACTAAAAAACATAGGATTGGGCCTAGGCCCCAAACCCTAGCCCAACTGAACATTGAACTAGGGCAGAAACCTAGCCTAACAATTTGCAGCCCAACATGGTAGTTTTCAAGGAAATTCGCCCCGGCCCATCAACCGGTTCGGGCCAGTCACCCTGCTCCACCCATCCCCGCCGCACTGCACCGTCCGGCAAGATCAGTCTGACCCCCGTGGCCTGATCCACATCGCAGCCACGTCCTCCTGATCCATGTTGCTGCCACAACCTACAGCACCACGTCGCCCAACCTCCGCCGCCACGACCTGCATCACTGCGGACCAAACAAATCGCCGATCCAAGCTGCCCAAAACCCCACCGCCATCGATCGAGATCCCTGACGTCTGCGATCCAGGAAACCCATCAGTAGGGATCGTAATACCCGCCCGTACAGTCCGACCACCACGATCAAACCATCCCAGCCGAACCAAACTGAAAAAACCAGAGCTCATTCCTCCTCCGACGAAGTCACCATAGGCAGTAGTTCTCCCGTCCAGCAGCAACCCCATGACGGCGGGAGGCCAGAGGCTATCCCAACAGCCAGGCGCCGCCGGACGAGATCGAGAAATTGAACGGCGTAGGCCTTAGGGTTTTTTTTAGAGGTCCCTCTTTACTACATAAATCATATAATACTAGGCAACGTATCATTATAATTAACATGTTTACTCCTGTACCTTAGTAAAGAAATCCGGCAAATAAGTCATGTGATTAATCATTAAAAAATCTTTTATGTGTTATTTATATCCAGCACAAAATTAATTCATCAATGACTATTTATAAAATTGACGATGAATAAATAGTTAATGTACCTAAAAGAACAGGCTTGCTCACCTAAAAGACAATTTTAAGGGACTGTGAGGGACAAATGCATCTCAATCACATGTATTAAATATAAAAGCAGAAATTATAACAATTTAAAACTGTGTATTTATTTTCAGCCTTCAGATTTACTTGTCTCTTACAGTCTCTTAAAAATTGTTCTTTAAATGAGCAGGGATTCCTAAAAGAAATATTTGTTGTAGCTTTATGTATAGGGCCATAGGCCTAACATGTGTAAGAATATCATGTCACTCGCAAGTCATGGATAACCAATCAAATAATGAAGTGTAGTAATAAGTAAGGGAAAATCGTTCGTACAGTACCTGACTTTTTCTCCATTCTAAATTTAGTACTTCACGTTCAGAAAATATCAGAACGGTACCTGAGCTTTTGGCCCCGACCGAAGATCGATACCTAGAGCCGTTAGCTCCGTTACGGAAACTGATAACTGAAGGATATTTTCGTCTTTTCATGTCTTAATCCCTTATTTTTTATATCAAAACATTTTTTTTCTATTTTTTTTCTCTCTCTCTCTCTCTCTCTCTCTCCAATTCAAACCCATAATTCTCTCTCTCTCTCTGAAACCCAGCAAACCCAGAATTCTCTCTCTCTCTCTGAGGTCCAGCAAACCCAGAATTCTCTCTCTCGTCCCTAGATTCATTAGAGGAACCTCAACAACAGAATGTACAAGGAAGGGAAAACAATGAACCCGCAGTGACCATAACACCTCAAAATTCCAATTTCTGCAATTCTCCTCCAAAATGAAATTTAATTATATAGCCAGGTAATGATGGGCTATGTAAGATCGTTCCAGAACAAAAGCTAGCAGAGAGAGACCAGAGAGAAGAGCAAACTTGCCGGAAAACTCATAAACTTTTTCTCCTCGATTCTCTCTCTTGGCTCATCATCTGAATGAACAAATACCATGAATGGGTCGTCACATCGAGAGGATCCTTCTGATATAGGTGCGAGACCACAACGTGGCCGGAATCAGAAAAATCCGTCGGAGAAGCCGCCACCTTCTCTCCATCGATTCTCTCTCATCGAACGTTGTTTGACAAAACCAAAAGCACAGGGATGACAGCAACACCGAGAAGAAGAAAAATAGGCCTGTCCAAAGTCTGAAAGTGGCCGGAAAAAGGAGAAACAGCCTGGTCACCGTCGCTGATATTCGGGTCGGCACGAACCCGATCTGGGTCTCGATCTATAGGTTCCTGCAACGGTCAAGATCTTCTGCCATTTGAAATCAACGGTCCAAATGTAGCCAACTTGAAAATTCTATTTTCAATTATATTTCTAGATATTACCAACTTTTAAAAATCATTAAAAATAACTCGGGTGTCTGAAAAATCCTTCAAGAATTTCTACAAACTCGTAATAATATCTAGTTTAATCCTACGAACTCGAAAGATAAATTTTGATGAACCAAAAATTTAAATAATTTTCAGAACTAAAAATAGTTTAAACTAATAGAAAAAAAATATTTGCTTTATTTATTTATTATTATTTATTTTATAAAAAAAATTAAAGAAAACAAAAATTAAAGGGTAAATTGGTCATTTGATGATCAAAATATGTCAGCCGTCAGTTTTTGTAACGGAACTAACAGCACTAGGTACCGATCTTCGGTCGGGGTCGAAACCTCAGGTACCGTTCTAATATTTTCTGAACGTGAGGTACTGAAGTTTAGAATGAGGAAAATATCAGGTACTGTACGGATGATTTTCCCAATAAGTAATCAATGCGAAGAGAAATGGTGAGTATTATTAGTTCCACGGACATATTGGATAAAACACTGTTGATGTGTCATGCTTCATGGTTAATTACTATGCTTCAATTTGTATCATGTGATGAAGACTAATTACAAGGACAGCCAGATGTCCCGTCAAAGAAAAGTAAAGAAAACCGTGAGCGGATGGATAAAGTTAAGGGATATAAATTGGTTTGGACTTTGGACTATAGGTGTGGTACTGGCTAGGTGATGAAATCTAGACCTATTTTAGCCAAAATATGAGCTTCAAAATAAGTTTTTAGAAAATTCAAATGTCAATAGGACATCAAAAAATAGTTTTTTTTTTCTTTTTCTTTCAAAATGAATTATTAATTATTTGATGGTGACACTGATTGACGTCCGATCACTTTGACACACTCCAAATCTCACATTTCACACGTCCTCATAGAACTGATTTGAATATGTTGCCAAATTTTCTATGACTTCTGACTTTGAAGTTTGAACTACGAATTAAGAAATTAGGATGCCTTGCTAACAAGGTAATGTAAAATTGTAAATTAACTAAATATAGGGGCCTTGACCCAATGCACAAGATGAGACCAGTGTGCTCTTACTTATTTCACCAAGAAATTTTTATTTTCACTTACCTAATTTTAAAGCAAAATGTCTATTTTAGACTCTGAAAAATCAAGAATTACGCATTGCCACTAAACTCTCTCTCTCAGTCAAGAAGAACAAGAGATTTGAGATTTTCTATATATTATTTACCTTCTCCAAGGACGGAGTATATATACAAGATACATCAAAACCTATTAGGAAACTAATTACAATAAAATAATCCTAATAATATACAATATTCACGATCCTAATTACATGGTATGACTCATGCTAACATTTCTCCTCAAGTTGGTGCATACAGATCACAGATGCCTAACTTGTCAAGTGAGTCACAAAAGGTTTTACTCGAGAGAGCTTTTGTAAGAATATCCGCCAATTGTTCTTTAGTAGGAACGAAGGAAAATATAATGATCTGTCCATCCAGCTTCTCTTTAATGAAATGTCAATCTGCCTCCACATGTTTCGTGCGATCATGTTGAACAGGATTGTGAACAATTTCAGTTGCAACCTTATTATCACAATAAAGTGGCATAGCCTTTTTCTGTCTGAACCCCAAATCCCTCAACAAATTTCTCAACCATAACATCTCACACAGTCCTCGGGCCATTCCTTTATACTCTGCTTCTGCACTAGAACGAGCCACCACCTTATGTTTCTTGCTCTTCCAAGTAACGAAGTTACCACCCTTAAAAGTGAAGTAGCCTGAAGTAGACCTGCGACCTGTAATATCACATGTCTAATCCGTGTCTTTGTACCTGAAAATATCCAAGTGACTGTGTTTTGAAAAAAATAATCCCTTCCCTGGAGTAGACTTCAAATACCGCCAAATACGAAATACAACATCCATATGAGTCTTACTGGGATTATGCATAAACTGACTGTGACGTCCCGAACCCGAATTCACCGGTTTACTAGTCATTTGGACGGTGAACGATCTTTTCTTTCACTTTTACTATCGTTTTAGCGCTTTTAGTGGCCCTAAAAGTTGGCTTTTTGTTCGGGTCAAAATTTGAGAAAATGTTCTTCATGAAAGTTGTAGAGGACGTTAAACCGAGTCCGTGGACATGTGGTACGTGAAAATTGGAGTTCGTATGCGAAAGTGTAAAGTTACTGTTCATGATAGAAATTTGTATAAATAATGAAAATTTATTGTAGTAGGTTTCCAAATCTGAAAACCCACCTTGCTCTCTCCTCTCCCTCGATCTCTCCCCTTTCCTCTTCGGGCGATTCCTTCTCCCCTTCGATTCGCCGCCGTCCGGCCATTAACCGGTGGGCAACCGGCCACCACGTGATCGCCTCTTCCTCCTCTTGACGCTAGTGGCTTTGAGTTTCGGCGATTTGGCCGGAAAACCCCGAATCAAAGCAAGGAACCTCACGGGGGCAGTTTGAGCTTTTCCGGCGATTCAGCCATTTCCGGCCGTCTCCGGCCACCAAACAGGCGTCGAAGGTGCGGTTTTTGCCAATGATCATTTTCCCCCTAGCCTTGAGCCACGATTTGCAGTGTAGAGGGAGAATCGATCAAAACCCGATCCTAGAGTTCTTGGATTTTCTGGGTTTTCTTCACCGGCCAATTTCGAGCACTTAAAGGTAAAATTGGAATGTGCTGTAGTTGAGAAACTTGTTGGGTCTGTTGTGATATTGCTGCTGCCAAAATTTGGTGGCCATCGGAGGTGGTGGCCGCCCCACGCGCCGCCACTGTAGGTGGCGCGTGGAGGCACGTAGGGCAGTTTTCTAACTTTGATTTTTAGCCTATTAAATCCTATAATTGATGTAGAGCTTGTAAATGTGAATTTGGTTGGAATTGAAGAAAAGTTGTGTTGATAATGAAATTTCTGGAATTTAGAATTCCATTACTGATTTACGAGAATCCGATTGTCGGATATCTCTCGGTTCTACCTTGGAATCTTCAAATTAACGAATTGGTATTAGTGATATAATTTGGTTTGAATCCGAGAAGAAGTGAAGATATGATTATGAGGATTTGATTTTAGGAATTGTATTTAATTGCTGAATCGATATTCAGGAATTATAATTGCGTACATGGTGATATACCGAGATATTACTCGATGAATGAACTCGTATGAGTGATAGCCTAATTTGTACTGTGAGTGGACATTTATTTTAAATTAAATGTGCATGCAGTATATTATTATTTTTTGATTGAGGTTTAGTTTATTATTTGAATTATTGAGTGTTATGATTTTATGAGCTTGATTTCTTGAGATTTATTATGCTCTATGAGTTACGGGATTTTTAGTGAATTTCCTTCTCGAGGGCTTTCAATAGATTTTTCAAGCTATTTATTTATGAATTATTGAGTTGGGAAATGATTTTCGAGAAGTGACTGATTAAGAAAATATTATGAGAATTATTGATTTCGAATATCGGTTTTTATGAGGATTCACGAGTACGAATGTTCATCGAATATTTGAGCATGATTGAATTATCGAGATTTATTGGGATTTGAGCTCCGCACTTATCAACCTTGAAATTAGATTGAGATTTCTTTCCGAAAGCATTTATTGATTTACAGAGTATTTGATTTATGCTTTCGATGATTTATTGAGATATTTCTATCCACCGCCTCCTATTCCGGTTGGCAGTCCCTTCCGATGCGTCATCTGGGTGGCAGTCCTTCCCAGATGGCATGAGATGACTAGACAGCAGTCCTTTCTAGTCATCAAACGAACCTCTTGGAAAATGATGTTTTAAAAAGGATTGAGGATGAGATTTTAAGAGATTGTAGTAAAGGTGATGATTTAAAGTATTTTCAAGATTGTTACTGCATGTGAAGCTTTAGAGAATAACTTGGGAAAACATTAAGTTTTACTTATTCATTCGAAATTACTTATTTTTTTTGTCCACTCACTCTAACGATTTTTAAATGTTTTCCCCTGGTCCCTTCTGTTTTAAATGCCCAGTTTGCAGGCCAGTTTAGCTTGAGGTCGAGCGTACTTGGGGTTAAGGTATAGCTGTCATAGCTTCCGCATTATAAAAGTATCGGTCATTTATCTTGTATTCTATTCTCTTGTACGTCTGTACATTAGATTGCTCTGATAACCTAGGAGATTAATATTCTTAAGTTCAGAATTGTTTGTGAAATTGGAGATGTTGTGATATAGGGAGCAGGGTGGCTCTAGTGAGAAGAATAAGGGCGGATTATTTTAGAAGTGTAAATGTCTTTCTACAGGTTTTTAGGTAATCCACTTTTAGATGGAGTTTTGTCAAATTTTTGGTAGAATTTCTTCTGAGGTGGACCCCGCAGGGCCACTTTGGATTTTCAAGGTGAAATCCGGGGCGGATCCTGTCACTGACTTACCTCACTAACTACATAGGCGAAATCTGGTCTAGTGTGGGATAAATAAATCAACCGGCCAACTAACCTCCGGTATCTTGCTTTATTCGTAGGTACTTGATCCAAATATTATGCTAACCGATGGTTCTGTTCAATGGGAGTATCAACAGATTGACAGTCAAGCATACCTATTTCTGCCAACAAGTCGAGAACATACTTCCTATGACTCAACACAATACAATCCTTCCCACGAACAACTTCAATTCCCAAGAAATATTTCGAATTACCCAAATCTTTCATCTCAAATTCAGAAGATAACTGACCTTGTAACTTTTGAATCTCCTCAAAGTCATCACCTGTCACAACCATGTGATCAACATTAAAGGCAGTCACTTTACCACACCGATGCTTAAGGAACAAGGTGTGAACTGAATTGCTCAGCCGGTTCCAAATTTTCTTCATGAACTTAGTGAACCTGCCAAACCAAGCTCTAGGAGATTGCTTCATACCATAAAGAGATTTTTTTTTAATTTGCACACATCACCTGCTCTCCAGTAGAAGTACCACATGCAGGAGGCAAATACCTCTTCATGCAGATCACCCTGCAAGAATACATTCTTAACATCAAATTGTTGTAACGGTCAATCAAGAATAGCAGCTAACGAAAGAAGTACTTGAATTGTGTTAATTTTGGCGACTAGTGCAAATGTCTCATCATAATCCACTCCATACTTCTGAGTCTAGTCTTGTCTTGTACTTGTCCACAGATCCATCCGAATTATGTTTCACTGTATACACTTACCGACAACCAACTGTCTTCTTCTCGGGTGGTAATGATACTAACTCCCACGTACAATTCTTCTCAAGAGCATTCATTTTGACTGTCGTTGCTTGCATCCACTTCTCATCTCTCACTGCATCCTACACTTTACTAGGGAGAGAGACAGAAGATAATTGATTCATAAAGGCTACATATGGTTTAGACTGCCTATAGGTCGACACATAACTAGCAACGGGGTATTTAGCTTTTGCACTTAGAGTAGGTTCGTAGTGTTTTGGGGGCTGACCATGGGTGGAACGACTAGGCAGAGTTTTGGTGGGAACAATATCTGACACAAAATAAGGAACACTAGCTGACACAGAAGAAGTATTAGATAAAGAAGGATTAGAACATACCTCGGGTGATGATTGAGCAGGTGAGACCGCTGAAGGAGAGGGAGAGATAAGAGAACAGTTCAAAACGACATTGGCGGCATCGAAAATTTTATCGAAAATAGAATCGGGAATTTCCTTTTCGGCAGACCGGTCGGACTGATCCGATCTACTGGTCAGTAACTGACTGCCCAAATTCTCTTCTCCGGTCAGTGGGCTGCTGTCCTCTTTTTCAAGTTCAGTTCCCAAACACTCCAGCCTTGAGAACTCGGATGCCAGTCTCACATATTGCCCACTAAACAAATCCTCATAATAACAAGACTTCTCCCCCTGATGAAGAGTCACAGGAGGCAAAAAATAACATGCATCTTCACTAAATGTAACATCCATGGTGACATAAAACTTCTGGGATTGATGATGATAACATTTGTAACCTTTATGATGAGAACCATACCCCACAAACACAAACTTAAGGGCTCTAGCAGTCAACTTTGACCTCTGATTCTTATACAGATTAACATAAGCAATATAACCAAAGACACGAGCAGGAATGGTATTAGAAGATGGAATAGAAACGTAGTTAGACAAGACCTCAAGAGGGACACAACCTTGACGAGGAGCAGACGGAAGACGATTGATTAGATGAAAAGCACACAAAACGGCCTCTCCCCAAAGATACTTAGGCATGTTAGCACTAAGTAGAAGAGACCAAGCCATGTCCAGAAGATGATGATTTTTTTTCAAACACCCCATTTTACTCAGGTGTTTGTGGACATAAAGTTTGATGTATTATACCATGTGTTGGAAATATTCATGAAAAGAATGACTGACAAACTCACCGCCATTATCAGAATGAAAGACCTTAACATGAGCATCATATTGAGTACGAACAAGCTTATAGAATGCTGTAAAAGCAGGGAATACAGAATCTTAGGACTTTAGTAATACTACCCAAGATAATCGAGTAAAGTCATCAATGAATAACACAAAATATCCCATTCCAGAAAGGGTACAATGTTTAGAAGGACCCCATACATCTGAATGAATTAACTCAAAAGGCATAGTACTAGAATGAAAACTCGAAGGATAGCTAGACCTATGACTCTTAGCCAAAGCACACGCTTCACAATGCAGGCTAGACTCACTAACTCCCAGAAACAACTAAGGCATGGACTTCTCCATAACTCCAAAAGATGGATGACCCAAACGCCTGTGCCACAATCATAGCTCACTCAATCTGTTAGAATTCAATGTCAGGGCCAAAGGCTATTTCAGTACTTGTGTTGGCTCTACATACATGCAATCCAAGTGAAACAGTTTGCCCTTAGGTCTTCCTTGCCCATAATCACCCTTGTGCGCAGATTCTGAAAAATAACATACATTGGATAAGAAGTTACAGAGAACTTATTTTGTGACCCCAACTGGGATACAAATAAAAGATGATGAGCCAATGAGGGTACGTAAAGTACATCATGCAATACAATGGATGGTGTAACCTGAACATACCCAATATCTAAGACCAGAAAAGAAGCACATTCGCATTAGAGACATGGGATATAGAAGGAGATTACATAGACATAAAGAAGGACTTATCATAGGTCATATGGTCAGACGCACCAGAATCAATTATCCATATATCACTACCAGTAAAGTCAGAAACATGTAAAGCAACACCAATTTTACCTCGAGTTAAGGAAACATTACCCTTTGAGAGATCTTACCCTGCAATGCCGTAGAAGTCAGGTTCTAGCACCAATTGGACTGCTGCTTTGCCTCTTTGACCACCACCACATCCTCCACGTCCTCCACTATTATTGTCTCCTCTCCAACCAGAGTTGTTGTAATTAAACCTTCATAGCTTAAGACATTGATTCTTGAAATGGCCAACTTCCTTGCAATAGTTGCAAGTCATTTTGTTATAATTCTGATTCTGCTGATATCCTTGATTCCATGGTTGATACTGACTTTGAGATGGAACTAGGATAGAATTCCCAATCTGAGGTTGAGGTGGAGGTGTAGCATGGATTGCTAACCCAGAAATTTCAGTATAAAGGTTCTGAGTGGCAGCCTTATTACCTTCATCTTTTTGGATATAGGCAAACGCTTGTTCCAATGTAGGTGGAGTTGCAAGACGCAATAACTCATTCTTTGCCCCTTCAAAGTGAGGATCCAGGCCAGCAAGAACAATATGGACACGCATCTTGTCCTGCTTAGTCTGATAAGAATTAATATCAGCTTCACAAGTCATAGGATTAAGATTTTGTTGATCAAGCTCCTGCCAAATTATCTTTAAATTTGCATAAAAGGTTGCAATAGGCTGTCCACTCTGAGTTATTTTGAAAGCTTTGACATTCAATTCATGAACACGAGCAAAGTCACTCCCATCATAATGTGTAGTAGCAACAAAATCTCAAACTGCTTTGTGAGAATCATAGTTAGCAAATAATCTCATTACCTCCAGAGTCATAGCCTTGAAAAGAATTTCCATCACATTAGTATTTTCCGTATCCCATTCATTGGCTTTTGGTCTTGCAACAGGTCTTGCTGCATTGCCAGTAACATAGCTCCACTTTCCAATCCCCTGAACATGGATCTTCATATGTCTCTGCCATAGCTGATAATTGGTACCATATATCCAGCTTGACACCAAAACTAGAGTTGTCTGTAACATTCTAATCATCAAAAATCTCTCAGGCCATATGACTCTTCTCTCCAGATGAACCCTGAGACTCTCCATCATTCCCATCGGTAATCTTCAAATCCACCATCCTCCTCCATTTTTTTTTCCTTTTTTTTTTATTCAGACCCTTCAAATTGTAACAAAAAGAATACCAAAAAACCAAGAAGGATGCGGACAAACACAAGAACAAAAGGGATGAACTGATGGACAAAGGATGAAATCAACCACGACTTGCAGGAGCAAAAGAACCAATTCGACAAGAAGAACCAAGGCAAGAGAATCAATTGACCAAAAGAACCAATTCAACCAAATAAAAAAGGACCGAATCAAAAGAACCCTTTATTCGCAACAGATAGAACAAACCGAGTCCAAATGGATCTCAACTCTGATACCAAGTCAAGAAGAACAAATGAACGAGAGATTTGAGATTTTCTAATATATTATTTACCTTCTCCAAGAACGGAGTGTATATACAAGATACATCAAGACCTATTAGGAAACTAATTACAATAGAATAATCCTAACAATATACAATATTCACGATCCTAATTACATGGCATGACTCACGCCAACATCTCCCTCTCTCACTGCCACTAAATTCCTATGGCTAGATCTCAGTCTTCGAGTTGAATTGAGATGTGATATTTAGAAGGTTGATAGAGAATTGCAAGACGAACAAAGCCCAGTCTGTCACCCCTTCCAATTTGGCCGGAATTTGAAAAATATGCAGGAAAAGAGCCAAAACTTATTTTCTTCGATTTATTGTGTATTGTCAATAACATGGTGCAAGACATATATGGTTGGAAAGAGGGTTTGAAGACGAAGAGAATGAGACAAATTTCATGGCCGGACGAGATGACAACGAATCCACAAAGTTTCGACGTTGGAAAAAAAAAAAAGAGGGTTTGGAGCTGATTTTTTGAGTTTCCAAAATTACAAGACTGCTACTAACTTAAATCTTTTATAACTTCTTCATTACAACTCTGATTTTGGCGTGTCACATTTCCACGGACACGATTTAACATCCTCTACAACTTACATGAAGAAAATTTCTTCAAAAAATAAACAAAAAAGTTAAACTTTAAAAGGTTTTGAATTGATGTAATTTTCTCATTTTTTTTCCTCTATAAGAGTTTTATCTTTCTAATTTTTGGGAGATGAGTCCCTCTTTCCCCTAATCAACTGTTATTGCCCCCCAATAAAACCATATAAACTTTTATTACTCTCCAATAAAATGTTTTGAATTGATGTAATCTTCTCATCTTCTACCTGAATCAAAGTTCTTTTTGTCTAATTTTAGGGAGATTAGTCTCCATTCCTCCAAATAAACTTTGATTGCTTCTCACTTAACAAGTTTTGAATTGATGTAATCTCCTCATCTTCTTCCTCAATCAAATTTTTATTTGTCTAATTTTAGGGAGATTAGTCCTTCTTCGTAATGTCCAAATTTTATTGGTTTTATTACCCCTAATAATAAACATATATCCCCCCCCCCCAAAAAAAAAAGTTTTGAATTGATGTAATTTCCTTATTTTCTTCTTCAATCAAAGTCTTAATTATCTAATTTTATGGAGATTAGTCACCCTTCCCTCCAATAGATTTTTATTATCCTCCAATAAACTTTATTGCCTCCTAATAAAACTCAATAAACCTTTATTGCCCCCCCCCCCCCAAAAAAAAAAGGTCATCGGAGATCTCCTAGGTCACCGGAGACTTTTATTGCCCCTAATAAATGTTTATTGGGGGTAAATAAAAGTTTATTGGGGGTGCAATAAAAGTCTTCGGTGACGATGAGATCTCCGACCATCTCTTTTGGGACATTCGGCAAGGTTTTCAGAAAAGTCTGGCAATCGCTCACGAGATTCCCGTGGCCGGCGACCTGTGATCGGAGTCCGGCAAAGTCTCATATGGCTTCTCTCTCTCTATGTGAGAAAGGAGAAAGGGCAAAATAGTCTAAAAAAAAACAAACAAAAAACTTAATTGGTTATTAGCGAACAACTTATAAGAAATATTATGGATAAGTGGAAAAAAAATAAGTGAGTGGTGTAAGGGGAAAAAAAATCCCTAGAATTAGTGTAAAGGAACAAAACCATCAAAGTTGTATAGGTGATACACCTATGTAAACAGTAAACCTCGAATCAAATATTTTATAAAGGGGATATAAATATATATATATATATATATATATATATTGTTTTAGGGAATCAGAAATTGAGAGATAATCGCTGTGTATTCTCATTGATAATAGGGGTCTCTTTATATAGAGGATTACAATGCATAGAGTTAGAATCATATAAGTCAATTCTTGCCACATGTTTCTCTAACGTGGATTTGGGCAATGACTTAGTAAACAAGTCTGCCTTACTGTCCTCAGATTGAACGTAGTTCACTTTGATCTCGAGGAGAGTCTGTTGTTGCTGATTATGCTTGGCGTTATCGCTTTTGATGTAGCCTTGCCTCATTTGTTCAAAACAAGCAGCATTATCCTAAATGCTCGTAGGCTCATCTGTGGTAGACTTCAAACCACAA
>BDJD01004534.1:74009-87560 GCA_002564525.1 Rosa multiflora
CCTATTTTGGCGGTTACCTTCCCAAGTAAAGCGATTATATGGATCAGAATGTCCAAAAGTATACCTAAGATTAGGGTTTCGCTTTTGGCGCCCTCTCTTAGAGGTGCGACTATAATTGGATTTCGGAATATGCTCTGTTTCCACGGATCTCGAATTATAGTTCTTCACAAGGATATTGTCATGCTTTTCAGCGACATTCATAGCTCCAATGAGCTCATGAAACCTTATGATCCGTCTTGCATTAACATCGATTCGATAGTTCTTAGCAACCATCAATGCAGAGACGGGGAAGGTAGAGAGAGTCTTCTCAATCAACATCGCATCTGTGATCTCTTTATCACAGAATTCCATTAAGGATTTAATGTGAAGTGCTTCCGAGTTATAGTCAAGAACTGACTTGAAATCACAAAAGCAGAGGCTATGCCATCTCACTTCTAGGTCAGGAAGCAAGGAGTCACGGACGTTGCCAAATCTTTCTTCGAGTGAGACCCACAGCCTTCTGGGGTCTTCTTCATCTATACACTCGTACTGGAGTGAATCATCCATATGACGAGTCATTAGGATGATGGGTTTCGCCTTATTTGCCTCTAAGGCCGCTCTATTTGCTTCCAAAGCCTGAGCTTGCTCAACAGTTAGCACGTCCTGGCTAGGCTCTAGAATCGTATCCAAGATTCCATCGGCCTTGAGATGCTGGGGGATATTACGAACCCACCTGTGATATTCAGAGCCAGTTGTTCCCAATGGAGCAAAGTCTAATTTGTTCAGGCTACTCATCCTGAAAGAGAACAAGAAATTAGGGTTAGTTTCAGAGCGAAATAGGCTACCACGAAAACATATGAAATTTCTGAGCGTAATCGCTTCCAAGAAATTAGGAATTTCCGAGCGTAGTCCCTTCCAAGAAATTCGATTCCAAGAGATATTGGACTAGATCGAAACAATGATGTAAGTGGTTGATCATAAATTCTCTAAAAACTCTAAGTTTGGAGATCTCAACAAGCTCTAAGATTGGAGTGAGCACGAACCCCCATAGTTTGGCTTAATTTGGTCTCCCCTATAATGAAGAAAGGGGGGTAGAAGAAGGGAGGTTGCAAGTCCCCGAGAAAAAGAAGAGAAAAAGAGGAAAACTTCAAAAATGGGAACCTTTAGTAAACCATACCTCTTAGGATTGCAGAGCGAATTCGATCCTCATTGTAGGATTGCAGACGAACTTCAGTCCTAGTGTAGGCGAACCGATTTGTAGGATTGCAGCGTGGTTTCGATCCTTGTTATAGGATTGCAGACTGCAATTAATCCTAGTTGCAGGCACTGGCAAACGAGGGCGAGGGCTCTGTCGATGGCGAGGTTAACTGCGTGATAGGCTTCTATAGGTAGGTGCGCGCTGGGCAGGCGCTGTGGGCTACTCGTTAGAGGGTCTGCGACGAACGCAAGGGGCGCATGGAGCAGGGGCGCGCGCGAGGCAAGGCTGCAACGACGGAGAGGCTAGCGCGAGCTAGGAGCAAGCAAGGCTAGCGCGGGCTAGTGAGGGATTTTTGATTTTGTAGGTGCTTTTTCAACGTAGGATTGTAGTCGAACTTCGATCTTAAGCTAGGATTGAAACTGGTTTGCAATCCTAGTCAAGGCAGATGGCGAAGCAGGTGCTAGGTGGATGCGGTGCTGCAAAGGCAAGCGATTGAACTTGTACGTAGGCTAGTAGTGGCAGAGGCTTGCAGCAGGAACATGCGCATGGGCGCGCATGAGAGCTACAAGGCGAATGGCAATGAATGGAAAAAAGATTTTTGGGTTTTTGGCTTCTTGAAACTAGGGTTAGGGCTCATGCTGATAACGTGTTTTAGGGAATCAGAAATTGAGAGATAATCGCTGTGTATTCTCATTGATAATAGGGGCCACTTTATATAGAAGATTACAATGCATAGAGTTAGAATCATACAAGGAAAGAAAATCTCTAGATTCTTCTAATTGAATCCTATTACCACTAGGTCAGGTAACCCTATTACCAAATAGAGATAGAGATATCCTTAAACATATATATATAGATACATAATTTTTGGGATTTGTTTAAATCGCTATTAGAATATTTATTTTGCCATACCATAATAGGGTCAAAGAGCATAAAAGAAGAAAAGCAAGAATTTAAAAAAGACTAGTTTCATTCATGACCACAAAATGTCAATGTTACAGAATATAAAGCTCAATAGCAAAAGGTTACACTCGTTAGATGCACAACAAGTGTCCAAATCGTAGTGATACTTATTCTAAGGTTGTTCTAGAAAAAAGCTGGTAGAAAGTTGACCCGTTATTGGTGAAGGTGATTGTGTTGAGATGTGGGTTAGTAAGGATGGGCTTGGGATGATAAGGGTGGCCTTATCAACTCCATCCCCCTTCACATTGGGCCTGTCCTCAGGCCTTAAATTATGGGAAGCGATTCATGATCAAATGTGCTTCCTCCCAGGTTGTGTCCTCTGCTGGCAGCCCAGCCAATTGGACCAGCCATTTTGTGGTTTGTTCTTCTTTTTCTCGACTACCATATCAAGAACCTTTGAAGGAGTCCAGAGAACAACTTCGTCATCACCAAATGATGGCAGGGTTTGGGAGTCTGGGTGTGATAACCAATTTTCTTTTTTAGGAGGGAGACGTGAAAAACATGGTGTAATTTGCACTGAGCTAGAAGGAGGTGCTGGTAGGCAACTAGACCAATTCTTGCCGAAATCTGAAAGGGGCCATAAGCGAGGGGAAAGCTATTGTGAAGGCGCTTACAGATAGATTTTTGGCAATAGGGATGAAGTTTCAAGTATACACAGTCGCCTACCTTAAAGTTTCTCTCTGTACGACCTTTGTCTGCAACTTGCTTCATCCTATTCTTAGCATTGTTCATGTGGAGTTTTAAGGAATCAAGCTTGATCATGGTCATGTAATGCCAAGTCAACAACATATACAGTTGTGGTTCCAGGAAGGTAATGTTGAATGGAGGGAGGAGGTATGCCATAGACCTCTTGGAAAGGTGTCACTTGAATTGTGGAATGGAAAGTGGTGTTATACCAACACTCTGCCCAGTGGAGCAAGCTTGACCAAGAAGTGGGTTTCTCAGCTATAAAACAGTGCAAGTAATGTTCTAGAGAGTGATTCACAACCTTAGTTTGGCAATCGGATTGGGGGTGATAGGCTGAACTCTGGCATAATTTGGTACCTTAAAGCTTGAAGAGGGCCTCCCAAAAGTTACTGGTAAAGATTGGGTCACGGTCACTGACGACGGAGCGTGGTAAGGGATGGAGGCGAAAAATCTCCCTGGCGAAATCATCAGCAATAGCCATCGCTGTGTATGGGTGAGAGACAGCCATGAAGTGTTCGTACTTTGATAAGCGGTCCACAGCCACCATGATCACGTTTTTACCATTGGAGCTTGGGAGACCATCTATAAAGTCCATGGAGATGTGTACCCAAATGTGTTCCGGTTCCGGTAATGGCTTGAGAAGTCCGGGAGGTTTCAGAGTTTCATACTTTTGGCGCTAACATTGATCACAGGCCACCATGAACCGTTTAACATCTTTTCTCATTCCAGGCCAGGAAAAGTTGCGACTAAGGCGTTTCAATGTTCTCAAGTATCGAGAATGGCCAGCTTCTAGGGAAGAGTGAAACTCAGAGAGAGCCTTGAATCGCCAATCAAAAGTCTCCGGGATAAAGACGCAATCTTTGTAGTAAAGTCAGACATTGGAAAAGGTAAAACCTTTCTTTGTTGCTTGACCTTGCTATATAGCCGATACGATGGATTGGGTTGATGGATCCTTGATTGCAGGCTATGTTAATGGCCTTGATGCTGTCAAATAGAGGGCTAGAGATTGCTTGGATAGTGAGGAATTCATCTCTGCTAGATAAAGCATCAGGGACTGTATTCAAGCTGCTAACTCTGTACTAGATCCTATAGTTATAGCCCATAAATTTTGAGAGCCATTTGTGTTGAGATGGGGTGGTAATCTTTTTGGTCCATCATGTGCTTCAGGGTTTGATGATCTGTGACAATAGTGAAGGGTCTACCAAGGATATAATGGCGCCATTTCTCGACAGCATACAAAATGGTAAACATCTCTTTGTCGTAAACCAACATGGCCTGGTTTCTTGGTGATAAGGCTTTGCTGAGGAAACAAATGGGATGGTGAAGCTGTGAAAGGACTGTATCGATGCCATCACCACAGGTATCTGTTTCAATTATGAATTCTTTATTAAAATCCGAAGGGCAAGGACAAGGGTTGTTGTAACAGCTTCTCTGAGTTTTGTGAAGGCCTCATCTGCTTGTGTAGTCCAAATGAAGTTATCATTCTTCAACATTTCTATAAGTGGGCTTGCTATTATACCATAGTGTCTAATGAACCTTCAGTAGTAACCAGTGAGCCCAAGAAAGCACTTAGAGCTTTGAGAGATTTCGGTTTGGGCCATTGAGAGACGCCTTGAACCTTGTCCGGGTCCATTGTAATGCCTTGGGCTGAGATTATGTGGCCCAAGTAATGTACTGAGGTTTGAGCAATGGAACACTTCTCTAATTTCAGTTTCAATGTGTGGTTGCGTAGGAGCTTAAGCACTTGTCTTAGCTGAGCAATATGGGAATCCCAGTCCTTGCTATACACAAGAATGTCATCAAACAAAACAAGTACAAATTTGTGCAAATAAGAGCAAAAAATATCATTCATTAAGGCTTGAAAAGTATAGGGAGCATTGGGAAGACCAGAGGGCATTACCGCAAACTCGTAGTGGCCTTCATGAGTACGGATAACTATTTTATGAATGTCCTCTTTACTCATTCGTATTTGGTGGTACCCCAAGTGAAGATCAATCTTCATGAAAAAGGTGCTTCTATGCAGTTCGTCAAATAGTTCATCTACCATTGGAATCACAAAGCGATCCTTTATAGTAACGGCATTCAATGATCTATAGTCAACACAAAATCGCCATGTACCTTCTTTTTTCTTGACTAATAGGGACTGGAGAGGAAAATGGACTTGTGCTCTGTCTGATGATTCCTTGGGCTAGCATGTCTTGAATGTGGGCCTCAATTTCATTCTTTTGGGAATGGGCATATCTATACGGTTTCATGTTCACTGGGCTAGTGTGAGGCAGTAGTGGGATCTTGTGATCGTAGGCCCGTTTAGGGGGAAGGCCAGAAGGCTTGGCAAAGAGATCTTGAAACTGTAGCAAAAGAGACTATATTTCTCTAGGTTGTGGGGTAGGGTCTGGTGTGGATATTGGCAACAGACTTGGCTTGGGCTCCCAATGCTCTTCAAGAATAAGACCCATAAGAGCCTCATCATTAATACAGCTAGCGTTGCCTTGAGTTGATACCCAGGAGAATGTGTTGTTTGCCATTAACGGAAAAGACCATTACTTTGTTAAGGAAGTGCCAAACCATATACCCAAGAGTGTCCAACCACTGTGCTCCAAGCACCAAATCGCAACTCGTGACAGTTAGCAATAAAAAGGATGATGTAAAGGTATAATCTTGAATCTTTACAATAATGTTGTGAGCGATACGGTATTTACATAAGCATTTGCAAGCATAATTAGCTATAATGAGCCACGCTCATGATACAGTTAGCGGTACCAACTACCGCCAATTGTGTGACCTACGGAAACACAGCCAAGCAGGTTATCGCCTGAGCCCCGGCTCAGCCCCAGATCACCGCTGATGAGCCGCCACACACCGCACCAAGATAGCATCAGAAGCTTAAGAAGCTAGGAACTGAAGCATATCAGTCCCACATCGAAAACATGGAAGAGTTCACCCTCTTCCCCACCTATAAAAGGTTCTCTCCTCTCTCCTCATTAATTGCGCATTTACTACTTACCTATTGTTATTCTGTCAACATAAATACATTGACTAACTTAGGCATCGGAGAAGAGAAGACCGCCCAGTGCGGTCTCCCTCTGACGCCTCTTTGTATTTCACTTGACAGGTAGCGGAGGCTCTTAGAACATTGCAAGTAGCGGTCCGTCCATAGGACCAGCGTTAACAAAGACTTGGGCCACCGCTCAATCTTAAACATTAACAGATAACTTTTAGGGAGATGGTGTGACTCGAAGCAGATGTGAACAATGGTGCGGGGTGGGGTGTAATAGGCAAGACTAGTAGCTCCACAACAGAGGGTTTAGGAAGTTCATTGTTATACCACAATCCACAAATACCCTAATGGAGAAACCGGTTTTTGTACCAAGAAAGATTGTTGAAGGGAGGCTAGCTGAGAAGCTAGATGGGTCTGAAAAGAAGCTTGATTAGCTTGGAGGGAGGCTATGGTGGACAGAAATGAATTGGTTTGAGATTACAGCTGGGTCACTGACGAGTAAAGGTCAGTGGTGTCACTAGAGCTGGTGGAAGTGGTGGATGATGATATAGCCGAAATGACCGGCGCCACCGAAGTCATTGGTTGAGATGGTGTCGCAGTCTGTAAGCCATGAATAGTCATGGCTTCTGATACATAATAATAGGGTCACAGAGCATAAAAGAAGAAAGGCAAGATTCAAAAAGACTAATTTCATTCATGACCTCAAAATGTCAAAGTTACAGAATATAAAGCTCAACAGCAAAAGGTTACACTCGGTGGATGCACAACAAGTGTCCAAATTCTAGTGATACTTATCCGAAGGTTGTTCTAGAAAAAAGTTTGTAGAAAGTTGGCAGAAAATAGCCGTTACTAGTGGAGGTGATTGTGTTGAGATGTGGGCGGGTAAGGATAGGCATGAGGATGATAAGGGTGGCCTTATCATACCACCTCTGTTTTGGCATGCCACTAGCTAATACATCGAGTTGGTTTCATTTTTGGCCTGTTGTACTCCTTAAAGTAGATTGGAAAATCAGCGAGCCAACTTCCGGATTTGATTATCTAGCGACACAAACTTCCCCTTTCGGCTTGCTCAGCTTTTAATTTAGATAAATTTAGTTTTGGTGTAGTTATAGGCTTTATGTTGTAATTTCTTTTCCTCTTAAAAAAAAAAAAAAAAAGCCTCATAAGTTTATTGTTCAAGTTGATTTGACACATCACTAATCCATCAGTTGGTTTCATCTTAGTTATGTTGCTATGGTAGTAGTTTTTCCATTTGATCGAAAATAATCCCAGCCAATGAGAGTTGGTTCAATTGGCAAGGGCAGACTTGAGGTGTAAATCCACACAAATTCGATCCCCGCTACCAACAATCTCTCATTTGGTGGGCAATCTAGAAAATGTCCTGCATAATTCCATACTAATGGGCTGGGTTGGGACACTGGCAAGTTTCATAAGTCCTGTTGGGTTGAGGTCGTAGGTTTGCCCTGACCCTGGTAGTGTAAGGAAACCTCCCTCTTACCTAAACTTTTTGTAACAAAAAAAGAAGAAGATCCGTGTAGACTATCTGGAATAAGAACAGGAGTAGTATATATAGAAATGTACTTCGATCAATAATATGATTTAACTTAATAATTATATTAACCTAACTATCAGTGATAGTGTGAGACTATAATTTACTTCACGAACAATACGCCAAATGTGCAGATAAAATCAAACGTTATCGTATAAATTTTGCAATTGTAGTCAAATCAAACTCAATAATGGAGTGTAAATGATCAATCTCAATAATGGAGGGAGTCCATAAATTTCAACCAAACAGCAGATGGGAGTAAAGAACAAACGATATTTTTGGATGTAGGTAGCCCTAGCTTAGTTAGTGCATGTTCGTCCTTCCACTTTATATATCATCGATCTGAAACCACAAGTGGAGCCGAGTCGATCATCAAGTGGAAACTGAGTTGATCATTATGAAGACTAGTAACTGATTGGGGGTGAGGACTGAGGGTCGTCACTCGTCGGCTAGCCATATTTGGTACAGCGCGCTGATGGTTGTTGTCTTGATATAAATAGAAACATTTAACAATCAGAGCCAACCCTATTAGGATGAAACTGAAAGGAGCAGCCATAGTCGATCTACACCCCCTGAACTGGTTTCAAACGATACAATGGACAGTGAGACCCTTTAATCATTTTTGTCGTGCTTGAAGCAGCCTCGACGTTTCGTTTTCGATATCCTTTCAGTTCCTGCTTTTAACCCAGAAATCTCAAACACGTTTCTTACTGGAGATGCAAAATATCAGACCTCAACTTTATTTGGAAGTGCAAGTAAGCACTCTTTTTTCCACTGATCACTATCACACGTTTAAGCTAATGAGTAGACCGGCCTGTAAATGGATTGGATTTTGATTCGGACCCGCTCCAGATCCGTGGCTATTGGACGGGTTTGGATAAAAAATTTTGATCCGTTAATGATCCGAATCTGTTAATCTGTTTATTTAATTGATCAAAATATCAAATACTGATTTAGGTCGATCCGATCGGTTAATGATCCGGCCCGTTTTCTTAATAATAAAATATTATTATTTTTAAATATAAATATAACATATGGAAAATTTCATATACAAATTTTTTGCAGAAATCTAAAGGATAGTTCATCACTTAAGATTTCAAGAAGCATTAAGAATTTTGATAATATAATTATACTTTTAGTGTTACTTTGTTTTAATATTTTACTAGACCAAAACACACACTTTGTGTGTGGGTTTAATTTTTAAAAGAAAAAAAAAACAAAATAATCATTGGAGAAACGTGGGGAGTTTTGGAATTTGATTTTTTTTCCTCATCTTTTGCTGTGGAATTGTGGAAGTGGGAAGTTATAGAGAGAGATTTTAGGGGGAAATAAATTAAAATTTTATTCTATTATTTTGTTTATTACAATTATGACATCCATTTATTAAAAAATATATTTAGATAATCTATGGTCTAAGGATCAAGTCGTCTTTTCACGTCCACTTTGGCTAACAATGCCTCTTCTCTTAATAATAGTATAGATTAATATCTTATGAGGTATTATGATATAAATTGAATATTACTATTTAAAATTTTAAAATATTTGAAATTATAAACCGGTAGGATTAGCGGATTGGGTATCCGTTAATCCGGCAGATACGGATTTGGATCGAGTTATCAATGATCCGCAGGGTTAACGGAGCGGGTTTGGATCAAATTTTTTTTTTAAGTAAATGGATTTGGATTTAAGTAGATCCGATCCAAATCCGGTCAATTTACAGGTCTACTAATGAGGATGGCATGAGGACAGTTCCATACATATATGATCAAGTCAACCAATATCAGGTCCCCGCATAATGAATAGACCGGGACGGTTGTATTTAGGGTTTTGGGGTATCGGCCAGATTACAACTTAATATGGTATGTGTTTTGGTTACTTTTGGATCCTGGACTTATGATCTTGATTATTTTCATCAACAGGTGAAACTTTCTTTTTAAGTTTACATGTATATCAAATTGATCGAGTCAAACTTAACCGCCGCTTATATTCAAAATCAAGGTGATTGATGAGGAGTTGGAATTGAGGTAATTAGTGACGAGGGTAACCGTATACGTGAGAATCATTTCCATTTTTGGCACGAAGCTGACAATAGAATATGATTTGTATATATCGCAATACTCATGGAACTAGATTACAATCTAATTAATACAGATGAATGAGATGATGATGACCATATATACAAACCTTGTTTCCGGAGAGAGGCCGGATTGGAGTAGTGTTATGGTGATTTTAAAGACTATTAGTAAATGTGCTAGTTCCATGCTCGCTTTGATCACTTGATCTGAGAAACTGGGTTTGTTATATATGATACTTACATCTTCCTAATTAATTATTTATACCATCGAATGCAGAGTTCCGCAATTATATATTCCTGGGTCCTGTAATAATTAATTTTCATCATGAACTGGGACATGATTTGTTGGAAAGAGTTTCAGCCGCCCACTACTGATCGATGAGCAGCTTAAAGTATCACTCAAAAGTGAGTCAAGTGTCATATAGGAAGTCTTGGCAGTTACTGCTCTAAATATTTTCTAAAGCGAGGGTTTCTAATATCGTAAAGATGTTTAATTCGCGAATTGGCCAATTATAATTTCATGGAGACTTAAGAATTATAATTTCATGTTTTGCAACTATAATTTGAGAAAGAGAAACCCTACCAAGAGAGTATTCAATGCATGACCGACATATACTTGCACTAACATGAATGAACTGTTGGATAACAATAAGTGCACTAATTTTTTGTTATTAAAAAAAATGTTGCCTATAAATACCAACGGTTGATATTTGCTGGATATACTGATTTACTTGCACTATCAGTGTATAGAAGAATTTTCCAACCCTGCTAACAGAGCCAGAGAAACAGCTAGAGGGCCAAAATAGAGTAAATTTTTGTTGGAGTTCGTGGAAAATATCAACGACGTACTTATAAAAAGCAAATAACAATCACAACAAGATAAGATATGGTTGAATATAATTAGTTTGATGATTGCTCTTAGAAGAAATTAAAAGCCACTCCAACCAATGGTACGAAGATTAGGTGCTTGAAAAGTCAGCAGATATAATTGATCAATTCGGATATTAATACATGCAAACTAGGACCTATTAGTTAACCAAGATGTATATGCAATTAGTTTTCTAATCTTTAACAACTTGGGCCTGCTTGAAAGTGACTGAAGCTCTTAGTAAGAATCCGAACAAATTAATTAGTTGCTACCGTTGTAGTAATTGCTCAAAACCCTAATCACCTCAGTTTGCTAAAATAGAATCTAATTTGCCGAGACATAGTTTTTTTTTGTTTGATGAATCCTCAAACGAGGGAAAGAAAAGTATTGAAAGTAAAAAAAAAAAAGATTACAAGTTTGCAATAAGCACTAAAACTTAATGCATATGAGAATCACAATGAGAAAACGACATCAGTGAAAATGAACATAAGGGAGACCTAACATATCCCTATTACAAAGAGATGAGGCGAAAGGAGGAGTTGAGTCACACCAGATAAACTCAGTAGAAGATGATTGATAATTAACAAGTGTATCTGCAACTTGATTTCCTTCCCGAAATATATGAGATGACCGAAATTGCATTTGAGAGCACTCCACCTTTAGTTGCCAAGATACCAAGTGTGGGGAACAAATAAAATTAAGAACAAGAGTTGAGTCGACCTCTAACGAAATATGCTTCCAATCTCTTAACCAAGCCAATTCAATTTCTTTGATGACTGCCATAACCTTTGCAGCCACTAAACTTGGAATATCAAGCTTAGAACAAAAAACACCTATAACAGTGCCTTTTTAATCCCTATAGACACCCCCATAGCCAGCAAGATTAGAAGCACTCTTCCAAGCACCACTAGTATTTATTTTTATCCAACCATATGGAGGAGGCCAATTAACCTCACTTATACGCGGAGCACAACATGGCTTGCATGAGACCCCAAATCTCTTGATAATACAAAGCTCTTGGCATGTATTAAACATAGTACCCGTTGCCAATCGACCCGAAGCATTAATACTATCACTAATTAAGCGGCAAACTTGAGGAGCTGCGGAAAGATAACCATCATACCTGGCCTTGTTTCTAGATTGCCAAATAAACCAAAGAGTGGAACAAAACCCTGCAATCCATAACTCCCACAACTGTTGACTTTGCCCAGCCACAATGCCTAAATTTAACAAGTCTAGAACAGAGCTAGGAATGTAGAAATATCAAACCTGTCACACATAAATTCCCAGACTGATGCAACAAAGGGGCAACGAAGAAAAATATGCTCAAGCGATTCACCATTAGCTCGACAAAGAACACAATAGGATGCCAAAGAAATTCCGCGCTTTTGAAGATAGTCCTCCGAAAGAATTCTACCACGTAAAATTTTCTAAACCAAAAGTGACATACGAGGAAGAACATGCTTCGACCATATTACTTTACTCCAGGATAAGGAGGGAAAACAAGGACGTAAGAATTGGAAAGCATCCTTTGCAGAAAGCTCTCCAGATGATGAAGTGGTCAAAATCAACCTATCAGAAGCATGGGACTCGAAACAGATGGGAGCTCGGCGGACCATGTCACAAAGCTCCTAAATTGAAATAGTTAGATGAATGGTAGTTTTCTTTACAATATTTTAATGAGGTCCTAAATTGAAATATCTCCTCGATCGAGTAACGTGTGCCTCAATTATAATGCCACAGTTTCATGGAATATGTATGTATGCCTGTGTGATGATGTTCAGTTCAGTTTGAAATTTGATTTGATTAGATCAGTTTATCATGATCATGATAATGGTGATGTATAAGAAAGAGCTAATCAGCTAGGCCTACATCTCGAGGAGTACAAGATTTTGTAGACCATGAAAGAGATTCCTTTGTTCGGAGTAAGGCCAAGAGTGCTCTTTTTTTTTTTTCGATGACAAAGGCCAAGAGTGATATTCACTGAAATAGAATAGACAATCGATCGTATTTCTAACGGTGCGTTTGGATGAGAAAATAATAAAATTTGTAGGAATTTATAAATGATTGAATATTTAACTCCATCAATCTAAAATTCCATTAATTGTAATTTCTATTGTTTGGTTGCATCTATTTAGGATTTGAAATGTGTAATAAATTAAGAAAGTTTAAAATAAATAAAAAGATAAAATAGAAAAAAAGTCTTGTTTTGGAAATAAAAATTGAATATTGCAAAGGAATTCGTAAATAACACCTATTTTGGTGGAAATTGAAGTAAGTGTTCAAGGAAAAATATATTGTGTGCCTTCGTCAAAGCAACTGACGGAGAGGGAATCAAGGAATCAGTGATTACCATCAATTAGCACAATTACGGAATCAATCAGTATTCAGTATCATTAATGTAATCGATATTTCTGTTGTAATTCTATCCCTATATAAAGGGACTATGAAATGAAATGAGTAGACCAATTCCAATCTCAATTTACTTTTACACGTTATCAGCACGCTCAGAGTAAATAAGCCCTCAAAACCCTAGAGATTTTTTTTTCTTTTTCTGCCGCCACCAATAAAAAAAAAAAATCTCCCTAGGCCGGCCCTGCCCTGCCCAGACCGGCCTCACCTCTGCCTCTCCGGCCAAGCACCACAGTGCCTAGCCCAGCACACGGGCCTCCACCTCAACCTACCTGCACGCGGCATCCCCCAGCAGTCCAACGCCGGTAATAGCAGCATCCCCGTGCGGCCATGCCTACCTCACCGATCCTAGCCTGCACGCCCAGGCCACTTGATCCCAGCCCACCGGCCCTCCCTGCCTGCAATACCCCAGCCTACACGGGCCTCACCTGGGCAGACCAGCCCCGATCGCTGCCCTGCCCTGCCCTGCAGTGGCTGCCACCAAACCTCAACGGCCCCAGAGCAGCCTCGACCTCACCTCGCCTTCCCAACCTTGCCGCCTGTAACACCTGCAGATCATAGTGATCCAGTCGCAGCGGCCTAGCAGCGCCCGGCCTTACCTCCCTGCAGCCCAGCCGCGTCCGGCCTTGCATCCCCACAGCCCAGCTACGCCCTGCCCCGCGCACGCTTCCAAGCCTGCAAACCACCCATCTGCTGCAGACCCGAAGAAGAAGACGTAGAAAAGCAAAGAAAGAAAAAGAGAAAAAAAAAAAACTAAAAAAGAATCCCAATTCGGGTCCATTTTGGGCTGTTGACCCAATCTTAAAAAAAGGCCCAGCAAAAG
>BDJD01004534.1:89368-105841 GCA_002564525.1 Rosa multiflora
TTGTTGCCTAATGGCACAACATTTCAAGTCACAGACGCTCTATATGCACCAAGAGCTAATCGAACCTTGTTAAGTTTCAAAGCTATTTGTGCCAATGATTATCCAGTAGAAACACACTATGAGAATGGAACTGAATACTTTGATATTAACTCTAATGAATGTGGAAGGAAACGCATTTTAGAGAAACTTATGAGTCAATCTAGTGGACTGTACCTCACTACGATTCGGATCATTGAATCATATGCTGTCACCAACAATGAAATGTGGGACACTGACTCATACAGGCTTTGGCATGACCGCCTAGGGCACCCTGGTCGTGACATGATGATCCGTATTTTAAAGAACTCATATGGACATCTCTTCTTTCGAGTGAAAAATTAAATGGGAGAAAAGTCCGCCACACTGCAAAGTGTCTGTCTTAGTACTGCTCAAATGCAGCCATTGCCTTCTGAAGTACCAGAAACACTACCTCCCTCCCAGTATGCCTCATTGACTATTTCAAAGGCACATCACTCGTTACGCAAAGCCTGCTCTTTAGCAAAAACAGGATTGAGACCTTCCTATGCTAAAAATACAAAACAAAACATTCCATTCTGACAAAGGATACAAAGAGATATTTGTGGATCTATCCATCCAGAATGCAGACCATTCAAGTACTTTATGGTTTTGGTGGATGCTTCGACAATCTAGTCACATGTCGTTTTATTGTCCACATGAAATGTTGCATTTGCAAAACTCCTAGCACAGATTATACGTTTAAGGGCTCACCACCCTGATCACCTCAAGTCTATAAGGCTTGATAAAGCTGGAGAGTTTACATTCAAAGCTTTTGATGATTATTACATGTCTATCGAGATCGATGTAGAGCATCTTGTACCCCATGTACATACACAAAATGGTCTCGCAGAAGCCACCATCAAAAGGCTACAGATGGTGGTTAGGGCATTTGTTATGCGCACCAACCTGCCTATATCTACATGGGGTTATGCAATATTGCACGTAGCTTTACTTATTCGTTTCAGACCCACAGCTAGCCAACCATTTTCTGCGTACCAGTTGGTAACTGGATATGAGCCTGACATTTCACACTTACGCATATTTGGTTGAGCAGTATATGTGACTACTGCGCCCCCACATCGCACCAAAATGGGTCCTTAGAGACGATTAAGTATTTATGTTAGATATGAATCCCCGACAACTATCCGCTATTTGGAATCCTTGACAGGCGATCTCTTTACCACTAGATTTGCGGACTGTCACTTTGATGAGACAGTCTTCCCGTTGTTAGGGAGAGATAGGAAAAGGGAATGACAGGAATTGTCGTGGTTTGTCCCCACTCTATCTCATTTTGATCCCCGTACTTCACAATGTGAAAGTGAAGTGAAAAGAATAATCGATCTTCAGAACGTAGCAGATTCGATGCCTGATTCGTTCACTGATATCTCAAAAGTGACGAGATTACATATACCAGCTGCAAATGTGCCTGCAAGGTTAGAAGTCCCCAACAAGGAGCACGATGCTGTAGATAGAGGCACTGCAACCACACTTAGTGGAGGTGTGGTTGAGGCCGTGGCTCCCCAAGGAAGAGCGGGAGGCCACTTGGTTCGATTGACACTCACCCAAGGAAGAAGAGTGTGAGTAAGGCACAAACCAATCATCAATGTATAGAATCCCTCTCATGAGATTGTCTCTGATTATAGTTATGTCCATGAATCGATACTGGAGGACGCTTCGATGTTAAAAATGATTCCAAAGAACAAAGAAATCTCAGAGGATTATGAGAGTGCGTATGAGTTGATAGAAAGATCTTCCATACACATTGATGATATATATAATGTTGCTCAAGGAATCATAGAGCACGATGATATCGAACCACGCTATGTTGCAAAATGTCAACAAAGAGCATATTGGCCTACATGGAATGAAACAATCTAGGCAGAATTAGATTCTCTGACAAAGAGACAGGTATTTGGTCCGGTAGTGCTAACCCCACCAAGTGTAAAGCCTGTAGGACATAAATGAGTCTTTGTCAGAAAGCGTAATGAGAAGAATGAAGTCCTAAGTGAAGTCCTGAGGTACAAGGCTTGCCTTATGGCGCAAGGTTTCTCACAACGCCCTGGAATTGACTACGAGGAGACATACTTTCCCGTAATGGACGTTATAACGTTTGGCTACTTAGTTAGCTTAGTAATTTCCGAAGGACTGGAAATGCAGCTCATGGATGTGGTTACTACGTACATATCTCTATGGGGATCTAGATTCATAGATATATATGAAAGTGCCTGATGGCCTTACATTACCCAAGTCAAGTGACTCTAAACCACGGAGTGCGTTTGCAATTAGGTTGAAACGCTCACTTTACGGATTAAAACAATTCAAGCGGATGTGGTATACCCGTCTAAGTGACTACTTGATTGGGAAGGGATATAAGAACGATGAATTATGCCCCTGCGTATTCATAAAGAAAACAAGTTCCGGATTTGCAATTGTAGCAGTATATGTCGATGATATAATAGGTACTCTTGATGAAATAAGAGAAACTGCGAGCTACTTGAAATCCGAATTTGAGATGCAGGATCTTGGGAAAACTCGATTCTATCTAGGCCTTGAACTAGAACACTGAGTTTGTGGAATACTAATCCACCAGTCTGCGTATGTCCAAAAGTCAGGCGATATAACATGGACAAAGCACATCCTGCTAGCACTCCCATGATCGGTCGAAGCTTGGATGCAAGGAAAGATCCATTTTCGTCTAAAGGAAGATGACGAAGAGGTGTTGGGAGCTGAAATTCCCTATCTAAGTGCAATAGGCGCATTATTGTACCTAGCCTAATGTACTCGACCATACCTTGCATTCTCAGTGAACTTGTTAGCTAGATTTAGCTCAGCGCCAACGCAGCGTCACTGAAATGGTATCAAGAACGTTTACCTATACCTAAAAGGAACCATTGACTTGGGACTGTTCTTTCCCTACAGAGAGACCAGAGGGACCGCAAATGGAACTGCAATCCTTAAAGAAAATGTTGATGGCGAAATCGCCACTCACTACACTAAAATGCCAAATGACGTTTTGGTCGGTTTTGCTGATGCTGGATACGTCTCTGACCCACATAAAGGTCGTTCCCAAACTGGTTATGTACTTGCCATCGGGAACACGGTGATATCTTGGAGATCAACCAAGCAAACCATTGTGTCTACCTCCTCGAACCACTCAGAGATCATTGCTCTACATGAGGCGGTTCGTGAGTGTATATGGTTAAGAGCTATCATTGCACATATTCGAGGGACTAGTGGTTTGAGTTCTACCACTGAAGAGCCTACTTGCATTTATGAACACAATGCAGCTTGCATCGAACAAATGAAACTAGGTTATATTAAGGGTGATAACACAAAACACATATCGCCAAAGTTGTTCTACAATCAGCAACAACAGGCTCTCCTCGAGATTCAAGTGAATCAAGTAAGGTCTGAGGAGAATGTGACAGATTTGTTCACCAAATTATTGCCCAAGGCCACATTTGAGAAACATGTGAAAAACATAGGAATGCGAAGTCTTTCCAAACTCCCTTGATTAATGCAAGTATCAGGGGGAGGTGTAGACGTCAGGGGGAGTCTAACACACACATGTCATACTCAAATGTAAAATGTGCGTTGTGCTCCTTTCCTTCGACCAAGGTGTATTTTTTGTCCCACAGGGTTTTTTGTTACTTGGCAAGGTTTTTAGTGAAGCAACAACTGATGCACCATTTCGTCTTTGACTTGGCACAAGTGGGAGTGTTAAAGGAAAAACATATTGTGTCTTCGTCAAAGCAACTGACGGAGAGGGAATCAAGGAATCAGTGATTACCATCAATCAGCGCAATTACGGATCAATCAGCATTTAGTATCATTAATGTAATCAATATTTCCGTTGTAATTCTATCTAAAGGGACTATGAAATGAAATGAGTAGACCAATTCCAATCTCAATTTACTTTTACAGTAAGAAATTTAAATAATGAATTCTTTCGTTTTTTTTTTCCACAAAGAAATTTAAAATTTCTAATATGATAATGCCAAACGAGGGAATTGACTTTTAGGAATTATGAAATCCTCATTTTCAATTAAATTTCATCATTTTTTCCCTCATCCAAACACACTCTAATAATGCATATATGTTCCAAAAGATTTAAGTACTCGCAACAAAATTAAAGATCGAGGATCACTATTAGGAGTTCTTTTAAACAGGGGGGGAGAGAGACTGAAAGTGCTCTTTAGAGCTACATAAGCACTTGATGAGTACTTTTGAGACCAAAAGGAATCACTTGATGAGTACTTACTCTAGATTTGTTACCGGTGAATGAAACACTTGAGTTTAATGTTGGCAGTAGAAAAGATTCGGAAGAAGTAAAATCATGTGTTAAATCACATGTGTGTGTCAAGTTTGGAATAAGAATTACTAGTAATCACATTAAGGGTGGGAAGAAGTATTGAATTAGAGCCAAAGCTCTCGTGGATAAAACAAAAGCTCGACCTTCTGGCCGGAAAAGGAAGCTTCATTCCATGACTGGTCGTGTGTAATTAGTCTATGATGCCCTCGCGGATAAAGCCAAAGCTCGACTTTCTGGCTGGAAAGGGAAGCTTTAGTCCATGATGTTATTCGAAGTATGCTTATTCACTCTTTCGATTCTCGGTTTACTAATTGCCATCATCACTGTTGAAGCACTCATCTTCTTGTGCTCGTAATTTCATTTGGTCTAGAAATTTGGCAGTAAGGATGACGTTTGTACTCCTAAGGATGAGGCTGGGCTTGGACTTCGTAATTTGAAGACTCTTAACTCTGCAGCTCTTCTCTCTTTGAATTGGCGAACTTTAACGACTACTTCCTCTTGGTCTTGTTTTGCCTATTGTCATTTTTCAATTGCCCTGCACTTGATTAATCGTGTTCCCATTGTTGACAGGCTTCATGCTGGGTTCTTGTCGAATTTTTTGACATCTAATGTTGCTTCTTTTATTTCTGGTCAGGAGTGGGCTTTGCCTCACAAGTTTACTCAGCTTTTCCCTCACATAGTCCAAAAAATTATAAATGTTTCTCTCCCACTTGAACCTACAATGATCTCTAATCTGGAGAAATTTTGTTAACGGGTTGTTATCTGTTTTTACGCTTATGAGCAGGTTCGTCCACGCTTTAGGAGTCATCCTTGGGTCTCTACAATTTGGCGAGGTTTTATTCCACCTCGCTACTCTGATCTATTCTAGCTTGGCAGTTATTTCATAATAGGCTGCCTACTGATGATTATCTTCAAAAGAGGGGTATACCCCTGGTGTCAGTTTGTCAACTCTGTACTTTGGTCATGTGGAAGACTCTATTCATCTTTTTGTTAATTGTTATTTTGCTCAAAACATTTGGCAATGGCTTGCTTGTTGTTTTGGCACCTCATTACCACCAACGGGTTTATTGTTAGATCTTTGGAGTGCTTTTCAAAGTAAGGCCTTCTCCTCTCAACTATCAAATCTATGGCTTGCGCGCTTCTGATTTATTTGTTTTTATGGCTATTTGGAAGGTTTGTAACAAACTCAGGTTTGAAGATAAAAAGCCATCACAATAGTGAATTTTTAGGTCGACTAAAACTTGGTTATTGTTCCTGTCTCCTCATGCTTAGGCTTTTCTAAAGGTATTTTGGATGCTCAATTACTGGGTGGTCTAGGTGTTCCTCCAAAAAAGAAAATTTTGAAGGAGCCACGACTCATTTTATGGCAGTGTGGCACCCTAGCCTCCTCCTAATTCTTGATTCAAACTTAATATCGATGGCTTAGCTAAAGGCAATCCAGGTCCCGCTGCTTGTGGTGGAGTTTTCCGGGATTCTCTTTTCATCGATGGTTTTTGCAAAGGTTCAGGGCACCATTCTGCCTTTTATTCTGAAATAATTGCTGTTATTATTGGTATGGAATTTGCTTTTCATCTGGGATGGCATCACTTGTGGTTGGAAAGTGATAGTACGAGTGTTCTTACATGTCTCTCGTCTTCTAACATCCTTCCTCCATGGTCTTTACGTATACGATGGTATAATTGCATGCACCATATTCGATCAATGACCTTTAACTGTTCACATGTCTTTCGTGAAGGTAATACAATTACCGATTACGAATGATTTTGGTAATTTGGGTTTGGCTTATCCTTCTTTGATTTGGCATGTTTCTCCTCCCGATGTTTTTCATTTTCTACAGATGGATGCATTGGGGTATCATTATGATCGAGCAATTAGTCAGCGGAGTTTAAACCAAATAAGGGATCATGTGATATTAGTTCTTCGGACAAATCTTGGTTAATAATAAATTATGCTCTTATTGGATAAATCTATTGGCTGCTCTTGAAGGATGGATACTTATGGGAGTCCCTTAGAAGTTCGTAATTTTTGCTCTTTTATGTTTCTAGCTTCAGCTTTGCATCTTTGAAGGTGAGAGGGTTGTCTCTTTACCTTCTTGTTTTTTAATGTATTTGGGGCTTGTCTCCCCAACTTGGGTTGTATTTGTTCAAGAAAATCCAGAATTTGTGTATGACCCAAACTGTAAGTTACTTAACCTAGTTGTAATAGGGTTAGGAAGTAGAGATATTCATAGATATCCGATTAATTGTACGATAACTTTCCTTGTACAACTCTGATTCTATGTCTTGTAATCCTCTATATAAAGAGGCTCATATTATCAATGAAAGCACGACTCAATTCTCTCCCAATTTCAGTTTTCCTTAAACATGTTATTAGCACGAAGCCCTAACCCTGAAACCCTAATTTCATAGCCTTCAAATCCCATCATCCACCACCTTACATATAGAAGCCCTAGCCTCAAGGAGCCCAGAACTGGCTGCGGGACCACCAGAACTGGCCAGAATCTGCCTGAATCGGCTGTCGGAAAAATCGGACTTGCCCCTGCCTTGTGCCAACCTTGCACACATCTGTTGAGACTTGCGCACCTCTGTGCCTGCCCCTGTCGATATTTGCCGACAGCCCCGCACAGGCCCCTGCCGAGATTTGCCGAGCCCTCTCAACTCCTCGACCTCGTGACCTCGCGAATTGGTGACCCCTCGACCTCTCGAATCAATGACCCCGCGACCTCGCGACTCCGTGACCCCACGACCTCAACACCGCGAC
Source organism: Rosa multiflora (assembly GCA_002564525.1). Taxonomy (NCBI): domain Eukaryota; kingdom Viridiplantae; phylum Streptophyta; class Magnoliopsida; order Rosales; family Rosaceae; genus Rosa; species Rosa multiflora. The sequence goes on from BDJD01004534.1 coordinate 96,498, forward strand.
CTCGCCATTCTGCGACCCCCGCGACTGCACAACCACGCTGCAATCCTACAAGTCTGCTTGCTTGCACTAGGACTGAAGCTCATCTCCAATCCTACGACAAGGACCAAATACATTCTGCAATCCTAAGAGGTATGTTTTACTAAGAGCAAATGCACCCATGAACCAAGGGCAATTGCTGATTTGCTAACCAAATTGGTACTACCAATCCACTATTCATCTCAAATTGGCAATTGCCTTCAGCTTATACAATGCACCAATGAAAGGCAATTTGCCTGCCAATCCGCTATTCACACTTCAAATTTGAATAATTCATTAAACTTATAATTTAATTACTAAACAATTAACAATTAGAATAATCATACAATGTTAATTTAATAAAAAATTAATGCATATGTTAATCAAGTAGTCATGTAACTGGTCATGTAACTGACCATGTCACTGGTCACGTAACTGACCATGTCACTGACCACGTAACTGACCATGTCACTGACCATGTAACTGACCATGTAACTGACCATGTCACTGACCATGTAACTGACCATGTAACTGACCATGTCACTGACCATGTAACTGACCATGTAACTGACCATGTCACTGACCATGTAACTGACCATGTAACTGACCATGTCACTGACCATGTAACTGACCATGTAACTGACCATGTCACTGACCATGTAACTGACCATGTAACTGACCATGTCACTGACCATGTAACTGACCATGTAACTGACCATGTCACTGACCATGTAACTGACCATGTAACTGACCATGTCACTGACCATGTAACTGACCATGTAACTGACCATGTCACTGACCATGTAACTGACCATGTAACTGACCATGTCACTGACCATGTAACTGACCATGTAACTGACCATGTCACTGACCATGTAACTGACCATGTAACTGACCATGTCACTGACCATGTAACTGACCATGTAACTGACCATGTCACTGACCATGTAACTGACCATGTAACTGACCATGTCACTGACCATGTAACTGACCATGTAACTGACCATGTCACTGACCATGTAACTGACCATGTAACTGACCATGTCACTGACCATGTAACTGACCATGTAACTGACCATGTCACTGACCATGTAACTGACCATGTAACTGACCATGTCACTGACCATGTAACTGACCATGTAACTGACCATGTCACTGACCATGTAACTGACCATGTAACTGACCATGTCACTGACCATGTAACTGACCATGTAACTGACCATGTCACTGACCATGTAACTGACCATGTAACTGACCATGTCACTGACCATGTAACTGACCATGTAACTGACCATGTCACTGACCATGTAACTGACCATGTAACTGACCATGTCACTGACCATGTAACTGACCATGTAACTGACCAATCCATTTGAGATTTTTTTTAAAACTTTTGAATTAATTTTTAGGTGAAAAAAGAAACATTACCATTGGTATTTAATTACAGCCATCTGATTGAGATCCAACGACTGTGAATAAAGAACCATTTCCCAAATTTGTGTCTACAAGCAATGACATTTGTGCAAGATGTGGAGCCCACCCCAATCAGTCGGGCAAATTGATGGGCAAGAATTGGTCATCCAATTGCCCAGGCAGCTGGTCCCCACGTGGGCCCCAGCAATTAGTCAGGCAATTTTTCATTGGTGCATTGCCCATTTGCTAACAATTGCCCAATTAGTCACCCAATCAGTGCATGGGTGCATCTGCTCTAAAAGTACCCGTTTTTGAGTTTTTCCTCTTTTTCTTGAGGACTTGCAAACTCCCTTCTTCTACCCCCCTTTCTTCATCATAGGGGAGACCTGATTAAGCCGAACTGTGGGTGTTCGTACTCACTCCAAGCTTGGAGCTTGTTGAGATCTCCAAACTTAGAGTTTGTAGAGAATTTATGATCGACCACTTACGTTATTGTTTCGATCTAATCCAATACCTCTTGGAATGAAATTTCTTGGAAGCGATTACGCTCATAAATTCATAATTTATTGGGAGCAACTACGCTCAGAAATTTTATAAGTTTTTGTGGTAGCTATTTCCGCTCCGAAACTAACAATTTTTCTTGTTCTCTTTTAGGATGAGTAACCTGAACAAATTGGACTTTGCTCCATTGGGAACAACTGGCTCTGGATATCACAGGCGGGTTCGTGATGTCCGACAGCATCTCAAGGCCGATGGAATCCTGGATACGATTCTCGAGCCTAGCCAGGACGTGCTAACTGTTGAGCAAGCTCATACTTTGGAAGCAAATAGAGCAACCTTAGAGGCAAATAGGGCGAAAACCATCATCCTAATGACTCTTCATATGGATGATTCGCTCCAGTACAAGTGTATGAATGAAGAAGACCCCAAAAGGTTGTGGGTCTCACTCGAAGAAAGATTTGACAACGTCCGTGACTCCCTGCTTCCTGACCTAGAAGTGAGATGACATAACCTCCGCTTCTGTGATTTCAAGTCAGTTCTTGAATACAACTCGGAAGCACTTCGCATTAAATCCTTAATGGAATTCTGTGGTACAGAGATCACAAATGCGATGTTGATTGAGAAGACTCTCTCTACCTTCCTCGTCTCTGCATTGATGGTTATAACTAAGAACTATCGAATTGATGTTACTGCAGGACGGATCACAAGGTTTCATGAGCTCATTGGAGCTATGAATGTCGCTGATCGAAAAGCATGACAACATCCTTATGAAGAACTATAATTCGAGATCCGTGGAAACCAAGCATATTCCGGAATCCAATTATAGTCGCGCCCCTAAGAGAGGGCGCTAAGAGCGAAACCCTAATCTTAGGGATACTTCTAGACGTTCTGGTCCATATAATTGCTTTACGTGGGAAGGTAACAGCCAAAATAGGCCAACACGGAACCGAAGAGGTCAACGTGGAAAGAGAGAAGGAGGCAATGCCTCTGGCCATGTTGGTGGTGCCACCAACACTAAGAGCCATCTAAATGACGCTTTCAAAGGGCCTCAATCAATGGAGTCTGAGCAAAGAGGTGTATGTTCTCGATATGGAGTATCCGGTCATTGGGCACACATTTGTAGAGCTCGTGAAGAAACTTTCACCGCCTACAAAACATATTGTGAAGCAAGAGAAGTTCACTATGTGGAACCAGAAGATCGAGAATATGATCTAGAGTGAAGAGTTGAAGACTACAAATCTGGCTGGGATCAATAGATAGCCAATTTTGTTTAAGTCTTTATTTTTTCAAGAGATGTAATTGGCAATTGCCATATACTTTGTAGTAAATGCCATTGGTTTAGTTTTTCTTCACATATGCTCATCCAAAGTGAGTATGATGTCTAGGAAGGTTTTGAGATAAGTGGTACTTAAGCGAGCTTTGCTCCACTGACATCTCTCTACTCACTTGGTCATATTTATTTTGGAGTTACCAAAAGAAGTCAAACGACTACCATTGTTTTGCATTAGCCAGCATCTGGATTAGATTCTTCTAATGGTTAAGAGCCAATGATGTAATGGCTAAGAGATAATGATGTACCCAATTGGCATATGAATAAAATTTCGAGTTCTTTTCATTATGACTTCATTTTGATTCTGAGCATATTACTTTGTGACTGCGATGGCTGGGCCATCAGTATTAATTCAAGGACATGAAATAGCCCAAGTTCCCCTTGACAAATGACACCTTGATTATTGTCACAGAAACTCTCTACGCTCCTAGGGAAAATCGCACCTATAAATAGCCAACAGATTCCATGCGAAAATGCATGTAGAGAACAAAAATGAATTCCTTTGCAATGCCTCTAACGATTGCGAACAAAGACACATCTTAGAGAAGTTTATGTGTCTCTCTAGTGGACTTTATATCACTATTTGAGCTATTAAATCCAGTAAAGTTATGAGAGAAGATCTCTTGGATTTAGACACATATTGGCTTTGTCACGACAGGATAGGTCATTCTAGTCATGATATGATGATCCATCTACTAAAGACTTTACATGAACATCCTTTCTCTAGAGCGAAACGAAGCATGAATCAAAAGTTGATTTCTGGACTAAGTGTGACCGCCGCCGTCCACCACTCGCCTAGGGCTGGCACAGTCCCCATCCATGACGTCATGGATGGCATCCATCATGATGATGGCGCCCTAGGTGATACTACAATCACCAACTTTGTTGCAAATAGCGCTTCAGGCGCTCAGGCCCAACTAAAATCCTCATTGGTTGCTTCTAAAGCCTCTCCCTCATTTTACAAAGCCTGCTCCTTAGGGAAATTAGGACTGAGACCGTCCTATGCAAATGATATGAAAATACTCATTCTGTTCTTACATAGAATCCATGGGGATTCTGTGGACTGATTCAACCAACTTGCGGATGTTTAAATATCTCGTGATGTTAGTTGACACGCAAACACGGTGGTCATGTGTTGTGCCATTGTCCACTTGTAATGCTACTTATACTACACTCCTAGCACATACCATATAACAATGGGCTCACTCCCCGGATCATCCTATTCAGTCAATTGGAATTGACAATGCTAAAGAGTTTACATCGAAGACTTTCGATGGTTATTGCATTGGGACTGATGTTGGACATCATATTCCCATGAACACATCTAATGGTCTCCCGAAAACGACTACGACGGTAGCCCGGACATTGGTAATGCCCACCAATCACCTTATATCCACTTGAGGTGATGCAATATCGCATGCAGCTATGCTAATTCTTCTACGACCCACTAACACTCAATCTACCTTTGCGTTACAACTAGTGGCTGGGTATAAGTATCGTACTTAGGCATATTTGAGTGTTCCATTTATGTGCTAATTGCGTCGCCACAGCGCTCTATGATGGGTCCTTACAGATGAATGCGAAACTACGTTGGATTTGAGATTCCAACAATCGTCCGCCACTTAATGCCCTTGCAAGGCGATATCCTTACCGCTAGATTTGCGGGTTGTCACTTTGATGAGACCGTCTTCCCGTCTTTAGGGGGAGATAAAAACACGGACGTTCAGCAGGAACGACAGGAATTGTCGTGGCCTGTCCCCACTACGTCTCATCTCGATCCCCAATAAAGTGACGAGATCATATATATCTGCTGTAAACATGCCTGCAAGGAAGGACGTCCCTACGAAAGGACGTAGCACCACCCTACATGGAGGTAGGCATGGCGCCAACGCCAAAGAAAGTGGCACTCTAGTGTTAAAGGCCTTGGCCCCAGTTAGGATGCATGGGAGGCCCGGGGATTCGAAGGATACTTTGGTACATTCCTATCATTTGATCATCAAGACTCAAAATCCGTCTCATGAGAATCTTCTAGGTTATGGTTATCGTTGGGGGACGCCTCAACGTTAGAACCTATTCCTGAGAATATAGAGCTCTTTGAAAATTACACTAGTGTACATGAGACATGGGATAGAAACTCCATCATAATTGATGATATAGATGCGCATTTCGTTGCGCATGAGTTTGTTAAGTCCGATGATACCGAACCACGCTCGGTTGATGAATAAAAACCAACGTAAAGAAATTTGGCCTAAATGGAAAGATGCGACCCAGGTTAAGATGCATTCTCTAATGAAGAGGAAGATTTTTGAGCTAGTGATGCCAACACCTCCCAACATAAAACCTATTGACTAATGGGTCTTCGTTAGAAAGCGTGATGAGAAAAAGAGATGGCAATCTCGCCTTATGGTGCAAGGCTTCTCACAAAATGCCCTGGAAGACTACGATGAGACATATTCTCTCGTAATGGATGTCATTGCACTCCACTACCTTGACAGTTTGGTAGTTTCAGAATAACTGAACATGCAGCTTACAAATGTGGTCACTACGTATCTCTATGGGGATCTAGATACTGAATATACATGAAGATCTACTTAACAGACCCGAGTCGCTATATCTTCGAACCATGCAGAGATCATTGCTTTTCACGAAGTGGTTCGTGAATGTATATGGGTTGGATCCATAATTACGCATGTTCATTCGAACAATTGTGGTTTGAAGTTTACCACAGATGAGCCTACGAGCATATAGGATAATGCTGCTTGTTTTGTGCAAATGAAGCAAGGCTACATCAAAAGCGACAACACGAAGTATATTCAGCAACAACAAACTCTCCTCAAGATCAAAGTGAACTAGGTTCGATCTGAGGATAGTGTGGCAGACTTGCTCACTAAGTCATTGCCTAAATTCCACTTTCGAGAAACATGTTGGTAGCATCGTTTGCGGAAGTTATCCGAATTCCCATGACCGTAGTCATCAAGGGGAGATGCAGACATCAGGGGGAGATGTCTACATGTATGGTCTTGAAACGTGAATGGTGTGTTGTGCTCTTTTTCCCCTTCGACCGAAGTTATTTTTGTCGCGCAGGGTTTTTGTTACTCGACAAGGTTTTTAATGAGGCAACGAGAGGAGCACCACTTTTGGGTGACATAAGGGGGAGTGTTCAAGTAAATTCAGAATATGTGTCTGGCCCAAACTCTAGGTTACTTAACCTAGTTATAATACGGTTAGGAATTAGAGATATTCTCGGAGATATTCATAGATATCCGATTGTTATCGTATAATTTTTCCTTGTACAACTCTGATTATATGTCTTGTAATCCTCTATATAAAGAGGCCCTTATTATCATTTCGCACCACTCAATTCTATTCCAATTTCAGTTTTTCTTAAATAGTATTTTTTTATATAATAAAATTATTTTTAAGGGGATGATATTGGGTTCTTAAAGATTCGTAGACTGTCGCCTATAGGTTTGAGGGTGAGTCTTGTGCCCTACAACATCTACCTCCGATCTGAGAAACTAATATTACCTAATTCCTTATTTGTTAAAAAAAAAAAAAAAAAAACCTCGGCACTATTTTGAAAACCTAAATCTAGTGGTTTATGTTAAACATATATATTTTTTTTCCTCTGGTTTTCTAGCCCCTTATTTTCTGATTTAATCCTCCAAATTGTATATGTGGTCAGCAGATACAAGTGAAAACAACTAAAAGTAATTGCAGAAAAGGGTTCTATATCATATGATACATACAGTACTCGATCTCTCTCAAGATATGACTCGTATATGCGACGTACTCTCTCTCAAGATGAGAAAAATATGATTCATATGATTTTAGTAGTTACATATATATCATCACCTGATGGTCACATTTTGATCATCATTGTTTCCCACTGTCACCATCCTCATCACCATCACCATCACCGATCCTTTTCCCAGTCACTTTCCAGCTTCCACTACTAATATGTTTGGCCAGAGCCATTTTCATCTCTCATTACGCACCAAACCCAGTACAACGTTTTCCATGGAAAACCAAAATTTTTCGATCGGAAATATCTTCTGGTAATGAAATAGCAATGGATCGAGGTGCCCTAAGCTAGGTAGGCCCTGATAGGGCATTTGAAAAACGTTTGGAAAATGGCCTTGTCCTCACGTCAAGTTAAGAATTGAAGCTTCTGCCATTGGGGGAGCAGCCGTAGAGAGATAAAGCCTTACACTGCGAAGGCTATTAAACTCATTCATACAGCTTTCAGTGGCTGATATATATCGACCTCAAACCCCAGAAAGCATCCACTTTTCTTATGAATCCAGAAATATCAAGAAAATTATCCAACCAAGCTCTTCTGTTAGAGCATCGCTAACAATAGAGTCAAAAGCCAAAACCATTTGCAAAATTTGACTCCCCTAATGTCATAACTATTCATTTATATTTTACATCTCCAACCATTTTTAGTTAAAAGCCAAAGTCATTTAATAATTTAATCATTTTAGACAATTATTTAACTACAGTATGAATTTATATATCATACATAATTATTTTATATAATATATCGTCATTAATTGTTATGAATAAAAGTGAGATTAAAAATATTTTTCTGATTTTTTAGAAAATTTTCTTTTATTTTTAAAAGTTTTTTTGGTTTAAAACACAATTACTTTATTATTAACCGTTGATTTTAATCCATGACATTTTTTTCACCGTCAGATTAGATATTAGTAAATATATATTTACTTTTTTATTTTTAGAAAGAATTAATCTCGGCCTTTCATTTTAAATAGAATTATTGAACACTGAATTTGGGCCGTTTGTTTTATGACCGTTGGAAGCCACCAACGTCTTCTGTCGCACGTGGGGCTCAATGTCGGCCACCATTGTCTCCATTCCAACGCGTGTAAGGTGTGTTTCATGTAGTCCTTTTCATTTTTTTGTCATGTTGCGCAAGTAAGGGACTTAGCCTCCCTCTGGCGCGTTGCTTTTGACGTCCACTCTCCTCCATGTGCAGCTGGGGCCCACGTCTCCTCCATCTGAAGCCAAAAATGGCTTTCGTTCTTCATTCCTTCGTCAAAATGGCTAAAGTTGACTCATAAGTCAAAATGACTACACAAGCTCATTGGTTGGAGATGCTCCCCACAAAAGCCAAAGCCAAAATGGCTTATGACTCCACCCGTTGGAGATGCCCTAAGGGAGAGATCGAGGCATCCATTCTTGAACCAATTGACAATAAAAGGAGATCGAGGCATAATACTCCACATTTTTTTGCACTTGTTAAGTGCTGCTTGAACTAGTTGATCCACTACAAAAAAAAATTTCGAATAGCCACGGCACAATGCCGTCGCGAAACACCAACGACGACGGCTAGACGAAGGCAAAATCGCCGTTGTCGTTGAGGGCGTCGCCATTGCTATTTGCGACGGCAATTATGAATTATGGCGACAGAACTATGCCGTCTCAAAGAGCAATAGTGACGCCACTTATTGCAATGGAATTTTTTGCCGTCACTGAAGGTCATCTGCGACGGAAACAATGCCGTTGCAAAATATGAATCACCAATAAAAAAAAAAAATCTTTTTTTTTTTTTTTTGCAAAACCCATATAGATCACATTCTGTACAAAAATACAAATGAGAAGCTTGTATACTCTTTCACAATATTGTTATTCAATAATTCATACATCTTTGTCATTGTTCAAAATACAAAAAATGAACAAGTTCTTTCTCCTATCTTACTCTCGCTCATCCCAGCTAACGACAACCTCAAGTGAACACATTTGAAACTTCAATTTCTCTGCTGAGATGAAACTGGTACACCAAAAAAAAGATAGAATAGTAAGCTGATCATTGACCTTAAGAAAGAAAAGAACCTCAATTTCATTACCCTCCTTTAGGTCCTAATCTGACATACTCTTACCCTTTAATTTTCCAACCAAAGAGACATATATGAAAGGTTTCTTGAGGTCGTGAGAGATTTCAAAACTCAAAGAATTTGCAGAGATGTCTTTGCGAAAGTAAAGGAACTATTTGAAGAGCATGACAATGGTGATAGAGAAAGCCTTGTGAAAGTAGAATAGGGATAGGAGAAAGTGAAAGTGG